>JASDQU010392821.1:0-10964 GCA_032191745.1 Picea mariana | reverse complement strand
CCGTATCTTTCCTAGAGCCTTTCTATCAAGAATCTCCCATTCTTCGTCCTTCATGGCCACCGACTTCTTTGCTACTCCACTCAACAGTAGGAATAGATCCTTCTGATATAAATAGTCTTCCATCTGCATCTTCCATAACTGGTAGTTTTGGACGTTAAATTTCTCAACCCTAAACTTTCCATCTTCCGACATTGCTCCCACTCGAACCAGGAACCCTCTTTTCCTACGAGTTACCTTATTCTCTGATACCAGTTGTTAGAAAAACAGGACCACAGAGCAATAAAATAAAACAAATGCAGAAACAAAACACAAAAGACACACAATACAATAGAGACACAGATTTACGTGGTTCACCCAGTGTGGCCTACATCCACCAAAGAAATTGCCAGGTCCTTCCTTTATTATTATCCAGCAAATGAAGGGATACAACCTACAACAAAACCCCCTGTAAGTTCCTCTTCTTTCTCTCACAGTATCCTCTCTCAGAATACAATATTCACCATCATCCATAGCCGCAATACATTTCCCTCATAAAAGGGGGTTGCCTTCTAGGGAAAAAAACCCTAACATAATCTCTATCGTTAGATATACGACCTTATAATGAACTGTCCAGATTTACAATGAAATTACAATATACTTTTACAAGGCAATTTTTTCTTTAGGGGCTTTTCCCCCAAACCCCCGCTTGCCCCAAGACCCCCAAGCTGGGGGGATAGCCCCACCGAACCTCGCAGAGGGGGTACCCCCCCTCTGTACTCCCCCGCGTGGAAGAGTGTACATACTTCTGGGATGTAAATACTTCATGGGGTATAAACACAACTGAAAGCAAGGACCTCTGAATTAGGAAGATAATCAGGCTCCACAACCAACATAATATTGTTGGTAGAGTGCTTAAGTACTCCTTTCAAAATATGAGGTGGTGGCTCTAGCTTCTCAATCTGTAAGTTTGTCTCCAGAGGAGGAGGGGGAGCTTCTAGACTAGAGTTAGCTTGCAAAGAGATATAATCTCAAGATCGAGTGGCTATATTGATTTTCACATCGACCATGTTGATACATACACGGTCGCCATCTTGCAGAGGTGGGGTTTGACTCCCACAGGTCACATTTCCGACGTTCGAAGAGCTCAAGGCTAAGTGCTAGTTATGTGGGAATGGATTCGTCAGCACAAAGAGTGGTAGATTCAAAATCCTCGCAACCTCCACACGTTTGGGGCATAAATGCATAAGGTGTTCATCGGTACAAAGTTTACAAGGAAACTTCACCTTACGTTTCTCTTTCTTTCCCTCTCCACCATTATCATTTGGTTTCCCATTATTATGTTTTCCCTTTGGTTTATTACCATTTTTCCCACCATTATTATTATTTCGACCTTTCCTTTTATTCCTGCCTAGTTGCTGGTCACCATTTGGGTTTTTCGACAATTGCACGAAATGTACATCCACCGACTGAGAGGGTTTGGAAGACACAGACGAAGCTACTGCTTCAAAAGACTGGTTTAGAGAAAAATTCTTCAAGTGGCTCATCGCTGAGTCTATGGACTTTAGATTGGTGGATCCTACAATGCCATTGACATGAGGTCCAGGTTTTTTCCTAGGGTCGTAACTTGACTGCGGTGCTTCTGGAAGAAGGTGATATAATATCCTAGAATGAGCATATATCAAATATAGTTGTTGGGCTCTAAAGATAGCTTATTCCTCAGTGGAGACCCCAGAACGTCCTTCAATATAGGAGGGTGCAAATACTATAGGAACCATTCTAGGAGAAAGGCCAGGTTATGGGAATCTTAATCAACCACCTTCGTCTATGCCACTCCTAGATATGATACCAGATATGAGTGGCGGTGTCCTGGCGTAAAGTAAACAATAGTTCGAGGTCAGCATCATAACGAATGGACAATTGAAAGTGGTTGAGAAAGACCATCACCGACTGATTAAATGAATCGTGTGTCCCCCTAGGTAGCTCAATATACCATTGCACAACAACTCCAATGAGAGTGCATTGAAACAATCATAATCTAATAGAATCATGGTTAATGTAATTCGATGAGCACCAAAGGTGAAAGGTAGTGACGCGATCACCAGGGTCCTCTCCATTCTTACCTTCAAACTTTGGAATGTCTGAAGGAAGTCTGGTGGGGACGGGGGTCCATGTGGGATCATGATTCACCGGGTCATTCATTAACTTAGCCAAATATGGAAGATTAAGCGTGGCTAGAAAAGGGAGATGGGGTTGCGACATCTGGACCCATCCTCCCATGAAAGATTGTGCATTGGGAACTTCATTCCACCCAGGATTCTGGTAAAAACCAAATCCCTATCCATAATTATAAGGCCCTCCTCTGAGATGATTCATATAAGGTGGGTTGGGCATCATTCCAGTAGGAATGTTATGATGAGGGCTATGAAAATTCCCCCCAGTCGGATTAGATCTAGGCTGGCGGTTATAAAAATTCCCCTAACTGTATTGGATCCAGGTTGGGGGTTTCCCAAAGTGTAAGACTTACCCCCTCCAGGTGGGAACTCGAAATAATGAAGTGGATTCATCATGCCAAAAGAATTGGTTAGAATCGGCACTGAGGAGGTAGGGATGTAGGATGAAACTTGTCTGCTAGGTTGGTTGTTCCATCCAGCCGTAAAAGGATTAGAACCGGGGTTAAGAGTAGGGATGCTTCCTATATTAGGGTTCTTCTGGGGGATATGAGAACCACCAAATGGAAATGGAGTGTAAGGAGGTCTAGTTCCCCCAAGTCCAATGCTAGTGTTATGGCCAACAGTTGGAATGCAAGTTGAAAACTATGAAGTGAAGTTAGGCATACCATAATAAAAAGGACTAGAAGCCATAGGGATGGACTGAACATTGTAACTTGATGAATGACCAAGACCCCCAAATGGGTTTGATGCAAGATACAAAGCATTAACTACAATCCGAGCCATAGTACCATTATGTGCCTCCAACACTGCAACCATAGTGGTTGCAAGAATCAAACGGGTGCCTTTAACTATAGTGGGTATGGGAGTCAAAGAACTCCAATTGTTCTGGAGACTAGATTCAGTACTCATCCTTGTAGAACCACAAGTCTGAAAGGTGGATGTGTGTGTACCACGCCTAATAACTCTATGGCTCTTAGAAGGAAAGAACTCGAAATCCGCTGGTAATTGTAAGAACTGACAGGATTGGCGGGGATGCTGGTCTGACTCCATGATGACTTGTGACTCTACAAAATAAGAATATCCTAAGGCCAACTAGTATTCAAAGAGAATAACAAAAGTCAAATGACCAATATGCATGCAAACAGGGTAAACTGGTTGAGTGGCCTCCCTCACTAAAGAAGGTATGTCTTGTCCAAGAGGGACCTCAGACTCCCCACTAAAGTTTTGAGCTAACATAATCAGTTATAGGGGCCCTCGTGGGCTTAACAACTAGTCGGCCAGATCCCCCTAGAGAGTTAATATTACATAAAGGTTGTGAGTTGTCTGACCCCTATTTGACCTAGGGTACAAGCAGAATAACTCCTAGAAGTAACCTATGAGATACCTAAGTCAAGAAACTAATAAACCACTATATAATCGATGCACAGGCAAGCATTCATAAGTCTCTATTACCGTATGCATAGGGTAGCAAAGCCTGAAACCTTGAAAGAACCACCTCTCATAGAGGTATGGGTACTAGAAAGATCCCCAAATACAAATAAATCCACAGAAATATCTCTGACGCTAGGTGAGTATTCGAGGTTTATGACTTTAAATAACTTCGCATGACCTCGTGATTAAATCCAGTGTGAACGAAGCCTCCTAATCTTACCAATTATACAATGGAATTCTCAAATCCCTGTCTCAGACACATATGTTGATTTAATTTTCTTGGAGAAGCTTACTCACAAAATCCTATCCCAAGGCACTAAATCCTAGACTAGTTTGTGCACCCTAAAACTAAAATCCTGACTAATCAATTTTAGTTTAAAGCGTAAATTTTATTGGTCATGATTACTCAAAAGGGTATGGAAGTGAAACTCATGCTATTATAACTCTGCAAGAAACTAAATATGAATATAATGCAAAGTCTAATTTTAACTTTTTCAATGAATGATATGCATATAAAAATAGTGCAATTTTCAATTTCAACTCTGCAATTCAGAAGTAAAATGCAATCTTTCACTAAATTCACTAAGGTAATGATAAAGATTCAGAAGAAAAAAATGTCAAGCAATGTAAAATGCCTATTTTTTGTATTTTCAATATATTAAAAAAAAATTGCATGGAATGAAAAGAAACCTGACATATAAATTCTACTGTGTATAAAAGAAATGACTCAAGAACAATACCAAGAAACCAAGCAACAAACCAGAGTTCAAAGACAAATAAAAAATGAAAAATGTTGAGAAAGACTACGCCCAAAAATTCAACTCCAAACAGGTTTCATGTCAACACAGAGAAACTCAACAGGCACTATAGAAACCTAAGAAGGCTCAACAATCATCAAAGCCCACCCATAAATAACAAAACCAAGAAAATTGGCAAGGAAAAGTGGTATACACAATTATTCAGCAAAACAATGCATATATACGCAGCTTGCAGTGAGACAACATGCGTGTATACGTGACTGTCAAGGCAAAAGGCTTGTACAGGCTTGAAAACAAGACCAAGCAAGTGCAAAAGGCTAAAAACTCAGACCCAGAGTGAACATAATCTATCAAGCAGTGATACGACAAGAAACAAAAAGGAAAAAGAACAATGCAAGGAGAAAAAGTACTTCAACCCTTAGAAATAAGATCTCTCCCTAGTGGAGTCGCCAATTTTGTTACAAGGGAAAAACTTTCTATGGCGAGTGTAAACCACAACAAACAGGTATGACTGCAAAAATCTACTCCATTCCAACATATACTATATAAACCAATGTGCAAGCGAGATAAGAAAGAATCCTACCTCGTTCCAATGTTTGATGATGTTCCACTGTTGAGTACTTTGACCCGAATCTTTGTACCTACAACAAGTTCTCAACAAAGAAGAAGAGCAAGTATATAGTGATAATATAATTAGGTTAGCACATTAGATAACATAATCCATTAATAAACATTACAAATATGACCATGGATAATAATCATATATTTTCACGATCCTAATTGGATAGCAAAAGAGTATTTCTATTAATAAATGATCAATAGAAGAAAAAACATTACAGACTTCAATGTCGGCATGGTTTGAAACAAAGAAACCAAGTTCCTCCCAATTGGGCCTCCACCACTTCAATCCTCCACCAAAGGCAATCTCATAGAAAAGATACAATGAGGTTCTCTCAACAATAGGGAAAGAGCTTGGGGGATGAAAACTGTTTTTGGACTTGAGGGACAAATGGATGCAGGCTCTATATGAAGTAATTTCTCCAGAGTAACTTTTCTCTTAAAGTTGAATGCTTTATCCTTTTTTCCATAGCTCGGAATTGTGCTCTTATAGCCTTCAAAATGCAACTGAAGGGCCGAGTCAAAACATTTCCAGTATATGGAAGGCCAAGGATCAAAGATATCGTGTCGTGAAATGGAAACCTGGCTTCATTTTTGTATTTTATGGCACAAATCCCGATGTACGCGGGCTGTAGTGGAGCAGCCTACGTATACGCATGTTGTATATTAGATAGGGAGCGTATATGTGGAAAAATATGTATTTTTATGTCTAGATTCATCAAAAAGGGATGACAAGTCTGCATAGAGAAATGGAAAAAGGCCCTCTTTGCAAGATAGCAATGGTGAGGCAAATCTTGGTATAACACACCTGGTACAAAACTACTCAGCATTGTGAAGGTTAACAATTGTTTTTACCGCAATAGATATACTGTGTGTATTTCCCAATTTATGTACCAAGCTAAACAACAAAGAAATAACTGAAGACCTACTGTGTAAAAAAATTCATGAATAAATGGTTGTATAGGGTGAAATGGATACCTCATGGAGAAACTAAAGATACAAACCCTTATCACTGAGAACTTATGAATCCATAACCAAAGGGAAATATTCCATAGAGTGAAAAAATACAAAGGGGAAGGTCTTTCCTAAAAATTGGTAAAGAACAATATTTACAGAGATGACCAAAACCCTCCCGATTTTTACCCCCTGTTCCAAAGTGCATAAGTGTGTCGTGAACTTACCAGTGGGTCATATAACTTTTTTTATTTCACCGCGTAAGGACATTCAGAATGTCGACCACCCTCGCCGAGGAAAAACGTAGAGTGAATGTTGAAGCATCGGACAAAAGACTCACAATAGACCTCTAAACCTTACCGCACAGAGTAATAGTGGGAGTAAGAAGACCAAATCTGTCCATGTGATGGAGTAGAGGTGGAAAAATCACACTGGAAATGGGGTCTAGTGATGGCCTTGAGATTTCCTCTCGCAGGGTCTGTTGGCACGGGGAAAGACCCAGGGTTCAGCTCCAAGAGTGCACCAACAAGCCCAAGCTACTGGCCCTTTTGGAAACACCTGCAAAGTAGATGCAGTCTCACCTGAAGAAGCTATGAGGGGGTTGCAGGACAGAAATGTCTACAACCAAGGGAATATCAAGAGGGTCTCACAACAACATCATAATCATCATATATCGGTTTCTTTCTTTTAACTACTCCTCATAGTTATAGATCTACTCTAACATTGCTATGCAATAATATAATAAAAATGACATAGATCAAGACATCAATCACACACACATAAAACTAGACATATGTGGTTCACCCTCTCTCTAGGGATATGTCCACATAACTACGCTTGAGATTTATTAAGATAAAGCATACAGTTCTGATCTACGCTCTCAACTAGCAGATCTTCCTTCTTCTTCCTCTCTTTCTTTCCCATTCCTACGCACACAATTGGAGGAATTGACCTTCGCACATAGTTGAATACCTTACAATACCAGAAATCTCTCTCTCTCTGCACTTCTCTCTTATAATATAATGTTATCTCACAAAAACAATAGAACTAGATCAACAACAATTGTAAATGTGTTGAACCTACACAGAATAGATCTAGCTAGAAAATACCACACACATTTGCAGAGAGAAATTGAGAAAGAGGAAGCAAGAGAGAAAGAATGGAATAATTCTCATTAACCATATTCCACACATAAAGAGTGAATAATTTACAATATATATAGGATACATGAGTAAATAATGAGCCATAGTGGTGACCTATATTGATCTCGACACACACCAACAGTTACAAGAGTAAACTACCACCTAGTCTAGTCTCTCAGGCAGTTACGAGAGTGAATTGCCACCTAGCTGAGTTAACTAGTCAACTAGTCTTCAATTAAATGAATGAACAAAGAGTAGTGAGTTGGTGATGATCCCAATGTTGGATGGTGACAAAACCAATGCAACATATAAACTCAACTCAGCTAGTCAAACTGAAGTGTCAACTGAAAGAGAATATTCTCCAGGTGGAATATTCTCCCCTAAAATATAGGAGACTGGATAATGACTAATTATGACTAATAAACAAAGAATAAACTTAGGAAAAATAAATCCTAGGTGTGTGTGAAGTAAGTCCAACACCCCCCCTGAACATCACTATGGTGAAAATAAAGAATGGGTCCCGGCTATGAGGCAATTTTAGATACCCAAATAGAAAAGATACATTGAACTAAATGAGCAAAGAGGGAAAACCTCAAGGGAACAAACCCCCCCCCTCAAATTACAATGCATAAAATAAAAAATGAGAAGGAACAAAATCCATTTGTGAAGCAACCATGTCCTTCACTCCAAGAAGACCTCGCAACTGTGCAAGTTTGTGCTCTTTGAAGATTTTGTTGAAGATGTAGATTTCTGCATGGATCTGATGAAGTATATGCATCATTGATATTCCCACACATATCCTCTTTATCTTCTTGTAATAATTAATATCCAAATAAATTTTGGATGAAATTTTGAAAATCGTATGGCCGTTTCTAGAAAAATGCTGAAATTTTGTTTATTTTAAAATGATCATAACTTCACTTTCCAGACTCCATTTCGTATGATTTTCTTTTTGAAATTGGATATTTTAAGGAGAGGAATTCAAATATCCAATTTGTTTCTGAAAATGTTTCTTCGAAAATATCAAAATGGTGTCTGATGTGCATGGGCCCCTTTTTGTCTCCTGAGATGCATGCATGGTGCCTGCAACAGTGTTTGCATGTGACTCCTAAGATGCATGGAATATATATTCCACATGAATTTTGGAAGATAAATCTGAAATGGAGTAGACATCATCTTCAATTATTGGAATACTAATTTCTGTAGAAATGTTTGTAGAAGACTCTTGATAATAAGAGACTTGATCTTCTGGTGGATTCTCTGCTGGCTCTATCTATTTGACCTCCTACATGAAATATTCACAATATTATTTATTCCCAAATAGAACCTCCAATCTGGTCCATAATTCCCAAATATAACCTAGCTGAGTTAACTAGTCAACTAGTCTTCAGTTAATTGACTGAACAAAGAGTAGTGAGTTGGTGATGATCCCAATGTTGCATGGTGACAAAACCAATGCAACATATAAACTCAACAAAGCTAGTCGAACTGAAGTGTCAACTGAAAGAGAATATTCTCCAGGTGGAATATTCTCCCCTAAAATATAGGAGACTGGATAATGACTAATTATTACTAATAAACAAGGAATAACCTTAGGAAGAATAAATCCTAGGTGTGTGTGAAGTAACTCCAACAACAATATCATACCAACCCCACCCAGGCCCTTTAGACCTTTATTTATACATTATAATAGCCCACCGACAATCTTAGGCCGGAACTTAAGTGTAAAAACCCTAGATACCAAAACCCTAGGTGACTAAAACCCGAGGTCAACTTGACCCACTTTTCCCTGGCTTCACCAACCTATCTTTCCTTTCTTCTTGCATGGTGATAATGGTGGATTTTCCTACTTGTTGAGTTGTCCTCGATCCATATTCCTTTCTTATCTGGCATCCTTGATCCTGTCGTCCAACAACTTGGTTTTATGTACTTTGCTCCATTGTTTGTACTCTTCTCGTCGCTGTGTGAGCAAAAAGTGAGCACTTACATGCTTAGTTGGGCTCTGCTAGTCATGACAGTTGTATGGTAAAAAGTTAGAAAGAAAACAACAAAGCTATTAACAAGAATTAAACAAAAACTAAATGAAACTATGAGCATAGGAACAAAAATAAAAAAAAATGGAAATGGACCAATATCACCAATATATAAGCAGGTCTAATTGATGAAATCCAAAGATACACAATGGAGAAAGAGGACTTGGGTCCCTTCCCTCTCCAATGGAAGGCTCTTGAGGCCCTCNAAATACAAAAGATACACTGAACTAAATGAGCAAAGAGGGAAAACCTCAAGGGAACAAACCCCCCCCCTCAAATTACAATGCATAAAATAAAAAATGAGAAGGAACAAAATCCATTTGTGAAGCAACCATGTCCTTCACTCCAAGAAGACCTTGCAGCTGTGCAAGTTTGTGCTCTTTAAAGATTTTGTTGAAGATGTAGATGTCTGCATGGATCTAATGAAGTATATGCATCATTGATATTCCCACACATATCCTCTTTATCTTCTTGTAATAAATAATATCCAAATAAATTTTGGATGAAATTTTGAAAATCGTATGGCCGTTTCTAAAAAAATGCTGAAATTTTGTTTATTTTAAAACGATCATAACTTCACTTTCCAGACTCCATTTCATATGATTTGCTTTTTGAAATTGGATATTTTAAGGAGAGGAATTCAAATATCCAATTTGTTTCTAAAAATGTTTCTCAGAAAATATCAAAATGGCGTCGGATGTGCACGGACCCCTTTTTGTCTTTTGAGATGCATGCATGGTGCATGCAACAGTGTTTGCATGTGACTCCTGAGATGCATGGAATATATATTCCACATGAATTTTGGAAAATAAATCTGAAATGGAGTAGACATCATCTTCAATTATTGGAATACTAATTTCTGTAGAAATGTTTGTAGAAGACTCTTGATAATAAGAGGCTTGATGTTCTGGTGGATTCTCTGCTGGCTCTATCTATTCGACCTCCTACATGAAATATTCAAAATATAATTTATTACCAAATAGAACCTCCAATCTGGTCCATAATTCATTTGGAGTTGATCCTTGTGATTCTTCATATACTTGATGGAAAAGTTCGGGAGAAACAGACATGTCGATACTTCCTATGGCCATATCTTGTCTATTGAGAAAGTCATTTTTCTCATTGACAGAATCAAGCTCTAGTTACATTGCCATGGTAATTTGGTACAAGCCTCTGCATCTAATATGAAGTAGAATTTTTGGCTTCCATTCCAAATAGTTATGAGGTGTGAGAAGTATTTCCGGTGAATAATCCATCTTTTTGTTGTCTTCAATCTTTTGTACCTAAAAAAAAATGATTTGGTGTAGCTTTTCCTTAGAATCCCATCGGCTCTAATAACATTTAAATGTGTTGAACATGCATAGAATAGATCTAGCTAGAAAATACAACACACATTTGCAGAGAGAAATTGAGAAAGAAGAAACAAGAGAGAAAGAATGGAAGAATTCTCATTAACCATATTCCACACATAAAGAGTGAATAATTTACAACAGATATAGGATACATGAGTAAATAATGATCCATAGTGGTTGTCTAGATTAATCTGGACACACACCACTAGTTACAAGAGTAAACTTCCACCTAGTCTAGTCTCTTAGGTATTTACGGGAGTGAACTGCCACCTAGTTGAGTTAACTAGTCAACTAGTCTTTAGTTAATTGACTGAACAAAGAGTAGTGAGTTGGTGATGATCTCAATGTTGCATGGTGACAAAACCAATGCAACATATAAACTCAACAAATCTAGTCAAACTGAAGTGTCAACTGAAAGAGAATATTCTCCAGGTGGAATATTCTCCCCTAAAATATAGGAGACTGGATAATGACTAATTATTACTAATAAACAAGGAATAACCTTAGGAAAAATAAATCCTAGGTG
>JASDQU010392813.1:0-10934 GCA_032191745.1 Picea mariana | reverse complement strand
GATCTCTATTTAAAGAGCATGGAGGGTCATTTGCCAATGATCAATTGTGAGAAAATCTCTTGTAAAATCTCTCTGTAATCTTTTTATTTTTCACTAATAAACTGCTCCAAGTGGCCGTGTTGGTTGGGGCCATGGATTTTTCCCCATAGGGTTTTACCACGTCAAAACATCGGTGTGTTGATATTTGATCTAGATGTGTAAGTGGTTACTGAAGGTGTTCGTCCTCTGTTGGAATGCCTGTGTTGTCGAACATTTGATACTAGGTTTGTATAGGTCGTAATAATTGGAGAATTCATGCAGTGGTTTTTAAAACCTTAAACTTCAGATGAATCATTCTACATAAGTTGAGAATTGTCGATACTTTCTTGAATCCTCATTTCTATGTATGCATTTTATTTAGTTCAAAATTTTCTTGTTGAATTGATTTGAAATGCAATGTGTACAAATTTTAATAACATGTAGGTTGCATCTAATTTTAACCTATATCAATTTCATTACAATAGATTTAGTTATACTATGAGGATGGTTGTGATACAAATCATTGAGACACACATCATGTAATCTTTATGAAGTTTTTACATGATGAATACATCTWATCTCATCACAAAGAGACAATCTTCCYCAACACAAAGTAGTAACCACYTGTGTTGATGCAATTCCACATTTTCTTTAGGAATCATACATTRACACATAKAGAAATAAAGTGATAGATTGAAATTTATGTGGTTTCCTCATATTGGAAGGMAATGGTGAGTGTTCTCTCAGTTTACATGTGTGTTCTYTTTGTTTACTTCAATGCTATCATATCTTGACACATGGAGAAATATCTAATTGCAATATCTTTAGGGTTCTTATTAAAAACAATCATTTGAAAAAATTCTTTAAACAAATTCGACATTCTCATTCTCCCATTTAAAAAATATATTGATTATTAATATAAATGCAATACAATTAATCATCTCTAATAGGTATATGAGCACATAACCATAAAGCTACAATGACTTAAATACCATAAAGCATAAAATATAATACTCACACCAACCAAGGAACGACTTTTGCTCTAACAACATACTCTAAATTTTTAGTTTGGTTATAAAACACGTACATGTTGTCAACTTATTAGTCCCCGTCGAAGGCCAGGACTTTAGCGTTCTCTTTAGCGTTGACTTTGGATTGCTTTCCTTTGACTAAAAGTATTTTCTGTTCTCTTCAAAGTTGTACATATGAAAAGTAAAATACTTATTTTCTAATAATATTTTAATGGATTTTATTAAAGATTCTATTGGTTGATAAGATGGACCTCTTATTGCCCAACTCTTTTTTCAAATGTTTACAAATCATTTGTAAATATTTACATCTCCCAACATATCCTTTGCCAGTCCTTTGCCAGTTTAAAGTTTTTACATTTGCCAGTTTTTACATATCCTAAGTTTGGAGTAGATTATATCTTCATTGAGAGAAGAACTGACAGCCACCACCACAACCATCACAATCGTCATCATTGATTTTAACATTGATCTTTGTATACCATGAATTTTGGCAATATTGGGTGCCCACCGCCACAACGATCACTAGAGTTGGAATTTTATATATTTGCAATGCAAATGAGTTGTAATTTTATATATTCGCAATGCAATTGAGTTCTAGTGAGTTCCATGACCATACACAAGTTCATTGGTCCCTTGGCTCAGGCTATTTGAGTTCCATTGAGTTCCATGACCATACACAAGTTCATTGGTCCCTAGACTGTTTGTGCAATCATCACTGAGTTCCATCACCATACACAAGTTCACTGGTCCCTTGGCTGTTCATGCAATCATCACCGGTTCACTGCTTATGTCGTTGTTTCTGCAATGTTGAAGTCCTGCAAGTGCAATAAGTTCCACCATCATTCATCAATAAGTTTCATTTCTACTTACTCTTTATCGTTTGCTTGTAAGTTTCATTCCTACCTTACTATTTGCAACCTTACTGTATTGTTTGCAACCTTACTGTTTGCAAGTAATTTTCGTTTACTTCATATTTGATTCCTATTTACTGATTAACTTTTTGTTTACTTCATATTTGGTTCCTATTTACTGATGAAATTTCTACTTGCTTCCTATTTACTGATTATTTAGTATTTAAATATTTAATATTTACTGTTTGCTGCTAGTAAAATTCTTTAAAAAATAACTATTTTAAAATCAAAGGAAATTGCTAGAAAATATGTTGTGAAATGGCTAACCACAGCAACATAAATAGTCAATGTGCAGCCCAGGTAGCCTGGCAACATTAGGTTCGCTCCTTTCTTGGAATAGCCATAGGCCATTTGCTGCAACACAGAATCGAAATACCCTTAGTAGTACTACACAGAAAGAAGATTACACATAACAATAGGGTAATGCATTCTCCATGGATAAACCTCTCTAATTATAGAAGATGCATTGATGATGAGCATCGTTTTCCCTCTAGTGTTCTCCCAAAAAAGAGGTGATCAGACCAAAATAAGATCTTGATCATTTCCACAGGGGGGCAAGGCCACTGATAAGAAAGCCATAGCTATGGGAGGCAATGTCAAATTAAGCACACACTACATCAAATCCATCTTGCTATTATGTTATTTTTTCCACTGAAACTATCTTGAAGTTAAAATGGCTAAAAGTATGATTGTTTCATGCAATGAAAAACAACTAAAACTATGATTGTTTCATGCAATGATTTTTTTTTTTTAAACAAACGTACCTTTTATATTGAATTGCACAGAGTCATAGACATGCACTTTTTATATTGAATTGCACAGTGTCATAGACATGCACGGTCTTTGTTATGTTCAGTATGCCTAATACTGGCAAGCACTAGTTCTGGAGTAATCTAGAGTTTGTAAACTATTTTCAAAATGTTCTTCAACTAATTCAACCATTTTCAAAATTCCCTCTCACTCTTCCTTTGAACCAGAGTCTCCTAGCTATGGAGTGAGGCACTGATGGGATCGGCCTTTGTCTTTGACTGAAGATTACCCTTTACATTATCAGGAGGTTGTTACCTCTATTTTTGTTTCTATCATATTTAGCTCGGCCAACCATCCGTATAACTAGCTACCAAAGTACATGAGTGCAAGCACTTGTTATCCAGGAGGACCACCTAGTCTAGAAGCCAAAGAAGTGCCCCCAGTACCTGAAATGACCAAGATCATAGGTCAAGCTGGTGAGGAAGGCTAGATGGATAAAGACCTAGCTAGGTCCAACCCACTCTCACCTAGTCCCGCATTGCAGGCTACAATTCGCCTACATGAAGATGTTATCATTATGCATACAAGCATACTCCAAGTGGTTTCCCCTGGTTTTGAATTTGCTCAACCAACATGCTCTCCATCTGCCTCTTGCTTTATCTTGTCGCCTGCTATTTGAATTGGTTCTATTGGTGTTGGTTCACCTGAAACTCCCACTACATTCAACAGTTCTCTCATTCAATCAAAAGCAAGGGGAATAACACCTATTATATAACCCATTCCATGACCATATCCAAAACCACTTGACCAGTTTCATCAGTAGAATAGGCAGGGATAGTCATTCTAGTTGCCAACTCCAGACCAGAATTAGATAGACCATTGGTCCTTCCTCCAGTCGGTATGGAAACAGTCTGTTTTCCATCAAATGCCAACAACGTCTTAAATTTGTAGCTTCTGTGCACATGTATGTTTTTAAGGAAATAGGCCATGCATACGGTTTGTCTCCAAGGTAGCCATTTTTTGATTAGGGTTACGAGCTCTATCTATCACTTGCAGAAATGGGTGATTGTCTTTTTCTTTGTGATTTTTATTTATTTATTAATACTTACCTTCTTTGGTTTGAATATTTAAGATTTAAAGTAACAAAAAATTTCCAAGCTTTGGATTCTCATTTGAAATTTATGCTAGTATTTCATTAATTATTTTAGCTTGAACACATGTACTTCCATATTGTCTACACCCGTTGGTATCTAGGTGACAAAGCTGTATGTATTACACATGCCTATGCATAGCTCTTTGGATAGTTCGAAGGGGACATAGGCCATATCTAGGTTACGAAGCTTTCTGGTTTCTCTGTGATGACCCACAATAATAGATTAGCTAGTCGGTTATGAGATTGGTTGCTTTTTATTCTTGAAGGAGAAAAAACCCTATAGAATGCTAGATGCAAAGGAAATTTAGTTCCCCTACACGTAGTTGAAGGACAGAAAATCGTTGGGTGACCATACGAAGATGTTAGCAACCCATTCCATGGTCAAGTGCATTGTGCATTCACAATACCAATTCTAAATATGCTATGTAATCAACAAGATAAGAGTCAATTCCTTCAAGTCTGGCACAAGATCCATATTGCCCACTGAAAGTAAAATTATGTTCCTACACAACATACAAGATGGTAATGTTCTGTCCATTTATGAATAATAAAGAAAATTATGTTGTGTTAATAAATCGCAATGCACTGTAGGTAATTGCTACCCATTCACATTGTTGTAGCTGACAGTCAATTGCTCAGAAAGAGGTTGATTGGGCATTCAAGAAGATACACCAATGATTCAATTGAATGATAAATCGAGTTGTGGCAGAGATTTTTTTAAGGGAATATGATGCCCATGTGAAATACAAAACTTTATCTTTTGTTCTCTGAATAAACGACTTGTCATGAGTCAAATACCTGACGCCAATTACCTCTTATCCTGCTTAATAGTGAACCTACAGGCTATGTTTCCTAATATTTTTAATTTTCAAATGATGAAGCATCAACATGATACGTTATTTGAGAATAAAGTGGTAACTCCTTTATCATATATTTTTCAGAAGTGTTTACTGTATTTTAATGCATCCTGCCAAGGGTCTCTGTTTTGAACTTTTGTCACAACTGCAGTGTTGATTGTTTGAGAAAGACAAAATATTTGTGTGATTGACATAGGGAAAGCATACACACAAACATACAAAGATTACCAAATATGTCTCTAATAATTGGAAATAACAGGACTCAAAGTGGCAGTTGTCTAAATTCTGGAAGATAATAGCCCCCAAAAAACATCATACACATGTGGCTAGCTTTGAGTTTCTTTGATGCTTTCCTCGCTGCAATCCTTGCGAAGGACCAAGCTTTTCACTTGTTTCTAGGAGTGATGTAGGGGTGTTGATCCATGCTTCCAACCTAAAGGTTCAAAGCTTCTGTGTGGTTGAAGTGGTATAATTGCAAGGGGAAAAGGGTCATCAATCAAGGGGCAAGCACAAATTTCCTAAGCTAATGAACTTGAACAAAAGACTCCTCCAGAGTATGAATCATGTATGTCACCTTCAACTAGTATAAAACTGTTAGGATTAGAGAACTATTCAACAAGATTAGTTAGCATAATAGACACGTGAAAGTAAACAATAATAAATGAATAGAAAAAGAGAAAGGTACTTGTGCCAGGAAGGTATGCTAATAATAGAGAACAATCAAGGGGAAAGGGCTTTGTACAAAGTAATTCTATTCATTCAATATTAGAGTAGCGGCCTATGAGAGTTTTTACTTACATCATCATAGATTTTTGTGCATCTCAACAGGTCATTTTTGTTGTATTTACACCAACACTTATGTTTGCAAGCCTGGCACAATCAATGACATTCGACGATCTCATTTCTTGGTATGTAATATTTTTAATTTCCATCTAAAATGTGAATTGTTTCAAAAGATACAGGTGCAAGGGCGTAGTTACTATATTTTATGTAAAAATTGTGAAGAAACCATCCTACATTTGGCCATATTTTGTCCCTTTACTTATCAGGTGTTGCTGAAAAATAACAACTTACAAGACTTGTGGTCTTGGAAATGTTTGTTCTAGGGACAGTATAGAACATTGCTTACAGATGTGGTTTTAAAGGCAACATCTCAAGGAACTCAGAGCCATCCCAATACTTCTACTTTGGAGCATATAGCTACCTAGTAATTCACTTTTGTTTGAAAATAGAATCACCCTTTCATTTCAGGTTTCTGCTCAAGTTGATGCCATATTTCAAGTCCTAAAAAAGGGTTCTAAAAGTCAGATTGCTATATTTCAAGTCCTAAAAAAGGATTCTAAAAGATTCAAGATATTACTCTCCAGACTCTGACCATAAAATTAAATGAGAATAAATCACAGTTAAACTGATCACTTTTACTCTTATATACAGAGAACACAACATTGATAATTGCAGTTGATCATTTTTACTCACATATACAGAGAACACAATGTTGATGATTGCAGTTGACACATTATCTAAATTTGCAGTTGACACGTTATCTAAACAAGGTCTGCTATAGGACCCTAGGTTTCTGCTATTGGAAGAAGTTGACTTCTTGTCAACATCACCAGTTCCATGCTATTGGAATTCCAACTGAGGCAACTATGAAAGTTAGTACTTAGCTAAATGACTGTTTTGTTTATCAGTTGTCATGTTATGTTTTACTGTGTGAAAATGTCAGGGCCAATTTGTAAGTAATTGTCTTGGTAATGAAGAGCATTCTACAAAGGAATAATGGAGGGAATGAAATCTCCAGTTTATAAAACAAATTGTCAAAGGGATAGAAAAGGCACCCTAAGCATTGTTTTCAATTCATATACTAAATTCTGATTTTATGATTCTTTGGGGTCTCTTGAAGAAATCTGACATTTGATTTGATTTGACATTTTGTTGTTATAACTTCTAACATATTCTTTGTTTATTTCCTTCTTGTTTGGTTTATGAAGGTCTTGGTGTCTATGTCTCTGCCGAAAAATTTGTTGCGCATTGTTGCAGGTGTAGGAGTGCTACTAAAAAAGTTTGTTGCCTAATAGAATATCTTCCAGGTGGAATCACCCACCCCTACACTAGAGTTAGAACAAAAAGAGTTTACAACAAGAAGGGACTTCACAAGATATTGATGCACAACAACTTCAATTGATTATGCTAGTTGTAAACACAATTGTGCATAAATTATAATAGGACATTTATGTGGTGGACTTAGATACAAAACATGTTATAGAGAAAGGGCACCCTACTATTATTAAAGAGGATTCTAGAGGCATATCTTTATCAGATGAAACTACTTGAACCACAACTCCAACTACCTCTTCTAGCTCAAATTTTAGTTCTTTTTCTATTATTTAAAAAGTTTGTAGACCACCATATACTTCTCTTGGTACATTTTCAGATGTAATTACCACTAGGCCTTTGGAAATATTTAATCCACAAACTAGTAAGTTGGAAACATGTAGGGTCTCAGTGTTCAAACAATTACTTGTAGAAGGAGTGATTCCTATAGCTAGAAGACCAATTTATGAAGGAATTGGCATTAAAACCTTAATTAAAGAAGGTGTAAGTACTAGTACTTCAGTGGAGACAGTGCAAATACAAGATACAACTTAAACTAATGAAGAAAAATATATGCTTCATCTTCCCTTTGGAATCTATTTTCCCGTATTCTCTCTGCTCCCAACTGCCTTCCGAGGGCTGGGGTTTTGAGTTTTAGCATGTCAAGTAAATAACTAATGGGAAGGTAAAGTATATATGAAGGTACAACATGAATTGTATAGTAAGAGTCTATCTATCCAATCGAATGAAAGAATAGAAGGTAAGCGCCTTACAATCAAGCCAACCATCAACATATACCAAGCCAATAAGTTAAAGAACTGACATGAAGTCGAATATCCCCAAACATTTTCCCTCGTCAGTTGCTGTCCATTCCGAATAGTAATGATACTAACTAGTGTAGCCACATTCCGGTATAGACAAGTTTTTCATGTCCATCGCATTAAAAAGTTAGTGATATCAATAAGAGGTACACATATGTTTGCTATAATACGATACACCCATGAGTAATGAATATATAAAATGTTGTGATGCATGGTTGTTGATTCCATGATGTCAAATCAGTAGGAAATGCACAACAAGTTGTGATATATATGATTCACCCTTGGGTAATTGCCATGATACATCAAGATGCAAAACCATGATACAAGATCTAGCTTAATTGTATGATGCATGGTATATAGATTGATATGTTTTTTGCTCCTTGTTTTCCCTCTCTAATTGATATAGAGAATCCCATGAAAATTGAATACTCCATGACATGTTATTTGGTTATCATAAATCCTCTAGGAGCTCCCTATATAAAATATTTGTACCCACAGAGCATTAAATCTTATTATTTGAAGCCACCCTTGAAAAGCTGATTAAATGAAACAAGAATGACACAATGATTTTATTGAACAATTAAATGAGTTTAACACGTGTTTCTTTCTGCATTTGGGGCAGAAAATAGCCAGGACTCTTTCAGTTTCCTCTTGATTCCTCTTGATCTACATACTGAGCAATTATGACGAGTATATATATCACAACTATTACTATTAACATTACACAATAGTAACTATTACAGATTTTCGTATAACGTGGTTACTGAGCAATTGTGCTTGTTATATATCAGGACACGATGAAGAGATGATCATCTTTTCTATCCTCTCATCTATTCATTAATTAGAATCTACCATTCACTGTGGTATCCAATGTCATGGAGATCAAAGTTGTACATCGATTCCCTTTGCCTGCTTCACATACTTAAGGCCGTGTCAGATCATTTAATGTAGATGATACATGATTCTTGGAGCAAGCAAATTTGCTGGTCTAAATTTAGATCATCACCTTGTCCAGATAAGGGATTTTGTCTCCCCTGATGTAGGTTTGTTCTGTAATGGATTATTTTCGCCTCTGATTTTTCATTTCTTAATTATTCTTTGCTATGAAGGAGAAGACTCTACCATATTGAATTTAGCGCTACAATCTTAGAATATTTGCAATTATTGGCCTATAATTCAGACATTGTGGCCCGTTTGTATTCTTTTTATGCTTTTCAAGCAATTAGATTTTTTGAGAGTAGTTTATAGTCTGTGTCCACTTGTTTTTGGTACCAACTCGATCATCTAGATGCATGAAACAGATTATAAGCAGAGAGATTCATAGTATATTGGAGAGTCCGATGTCCACTATTAGGATATAAGTATAATATTGAAAACATGATGTCATGGTATTAGTTTTGTTTAAGTTTAGTTACAATACAAAGCCATGAACCCATGGCTGGTGACATAGGTCCATCCGTCCTTAATGGTTCGTCCAATAAAGACAGATTCAGGGTTATACTTAAGATTGAGGTTTTTGGTGCTCAAGATATTTATAGACAATTTTACCATTAAAAAGAAGATAATCCTAGAGTAAATCCCAAAATTTTAAGTTACAAAGTTAGTGATATCATTGGATGTCACTTTTCTTGGAACATGCTTCATGCTTGAGAAACTCTGCATTTGTTTGAAGTTGGGACAACGAATACCAGTTGTCTATATACTTCAGATCTCTCTTAATTCCCTCGTTTGACATGTGTGAGCCTCTTTACTCTTGACTCTTGTCATCAGGTTGGTATTTGGAAAAGACTATCATTCCTGTTGCAATGATCTACAATGGTCTTTGGAGCTATTGAAGAATCTAAGAAAATAAGACTTATTAGTAGGCTCTGCAATATCTTATAAGTAGGGTTCATTAGGCTCCAATGATGATTAAGGCCTCGATCCCTCGTTGTTGGGTGCTCCTCACATATTACAGTGGGTAGTAATAACAGAGGAAGTAAAAGAAAATCTAGGTCTCTAGAGAGGAATTCCAACCTAAGATAATAGGATAGGGACATCATACATGCTTCAACTCCAACAAATTTCTCTGGATTGTAACTTTGGTACAAGTATGTAGGAAACAAGTTTTAAAGTAGTTATCTGTAAATGTTAGACCTTGATCTAAAATGCATATTTGTTTGGATTATAAGGATTGAAATTTGTTATTGCCCTGTTCATTCATTGAATGCGAAAGTGGGTTTCTTAGTTTTTCCTTTGGCAGGTCGTCCTAGTTTTAGAGTAAGCTAATATGCTAATCTCTCCTTTTCATGCATTGTCATGCTCTTCTATTGAATTTCACACAACAACTTAGACAAGTGTTTCATTTGCCATACAAAAAGCTTGCATTTGGTACGGGGTTATTGCAAATGAATGAACGCATAAAGAGGCATTGATTCTAAGTACTTCCTATAGTATTCATTAAAAACCTCAAGAGAAAGAACGAAGAAGGAAGTATGGCATTCTGGGACCTTCTAATTGTGGCATCCATGCCAGTTGTGAAGATTCTTTTGATAAATGGTTTGGGAGCCATTCTGTCAACTCAATATGTTGGTGTGCTAACTGAAGATTCTCTAAAACATATGATTAAGGTAAAGGATTGCAGCCTCTAAGATATACAATATTCATATTAAATTCTTACAAACACATTAAAATGGAATATGTGCTATAAATGAGAACTATCACCAAGTCTATAGTGTTTCTATTCATAAAAGGTCGTATATTGCGTAAATTGTGATCTCCTGCATAAACATATTGATGGGTATCTATTACTATGGCATACATGAACTTCTAATGGTTGTTGGCTTTGTTTTTTTTTCTTTGACAACTTCCTCTTATCACGATGCGGCTTTGCATATTTTAATGTTGTTTGGATCACAATGTCACCTTCAACTAGTATAATACTGTTAGGATTACAGAACTATTCAATGAGATTAGTTGGCATAATAGACATGTGAAAGTAAACAATAATAAATGAACATAAAAAGAGAAAGGTACTTGTGCCAGGAAGGTATGCTAATAAGAGAGAACAATCAAGAGGAAAGGACTCTATACAAAGTAATTTTATTCATTCAAGATCAAAGTAGAAACCTATGAGAGTTTTTACTTACATAATCATATACTTTTGTTCATATCAACATGTCATTTTTTTTGTATTTACACCAACACTTATGTTCGCAAGCCAGGCACAATTAGTGACATTCGAAGATCTCATTTCCTAATATGTAATATTTTTAATTTCCAGCTAAAATGTGAAAATATTAAGTGAAATTATTATTATT
>JASDQU010392810.1:10009-20879 GCA_032191745.1 Picea mariana | reverse complement strand
GTGGAAGAGTGTACATACTTCTGGGGTGTAAATACTTCATGGGGCATAGACACGGCTGAAAGCAAAGAACCTCTGCATCAGGAAGATAATCAGGCTCCACAACCAACATTCACTTCATACCCTGACTTACTTGTGTGTGGCATAGGGGCACTATCATGAGCCTAGGGGTATAGTGGCAATAGGTTGGAATTGACCCTATGTCATGCAAGTACGAGACCAGATTGTTACTGATTTCTCTAGATACACAAAAAAAACAACAAATGTTGAGAGGTACTTCTTTGGGGGAAAATCCCCCTAATCAGGGTCTAATGGATAGGCAGAGCAATGACTCCTTAAAAGACAGAAAGTAATCTATTTTTACCCAATCTCACAAACCCTAATGATTCATTTTAAACAAGGGAAACATGAAAAAGATGAAGGATGACACCTTGAATCCTTTCGTTCATAGTAGATCTCCTTTGTCCGCTATTTTCTCATGGATTGTAGGGCTCCTCCCAAAGCTGACCCGAGTAAAGTGAGCCCAGACGAGTGTTCGTGAGCATGTCATCTGCAATAAGATCAATCTCTGAGAGGCGGGCATACCCATGCTTGGGACTAACTAAGCATGGTTGTCAATCAAGTACACCGTAGATCCATGTCAGATATATATAACAATCATGGCCTCGTGAATGATATATAGTGGATCCATGTCAACAAGGATCATAGCCATGAACAATACATAGTGGAGATACGTCTCAAAATCATTGGAAGATATAAGAGTACAATAACATATACAAGTTGATCTTCAGGAAGCATCAATGTTTGTAGTTGGAGATGATAGCTTCATAACTCGAGCAATAACTTCGAGATCTTCAAAACTCAGGGAGGAGTATAATAAGAGTGTAAGACTCACTACCCTGAGGTCTTTGACAAGTCGTCACAAAAAGACTGGAGGATCTGGAACATCATGCACATAACTTCTTTGATTCTGAATGTGGACTTGATAGGACGACTTGCGAAGGTAAAGAGACTAACTGCAGAATGGCCAACTTAGGATGTAAAAATTCCCTTGGACAAAAGCACGACATATAAAGTGACTCGGACAACATGTTATTGACATAAGTTTGTGACACAAGAGGCATCACAAACTCTCCATATGTTTGGAAGAGTAACCAAATGGAGGAGGACACATCTCTATGTAACGAGAACAACTTCCTAAGGTCATGCTAAATCCCAAAACTGAGTAACAGACTCAAGGATGTGCTTTGTCAAAGGGTGACAAGATTGTTGCCAATAAAAATAGAACGTATCCCTTCCCCTCTTTTTGGAATATTTTATTTTTTTGTCTTTTTCATATATTCAACGAGCTTGAAAAAGAATAAAAGAACGCTATGTTACAAAGGAGGATATGAGTGTCGCGGGCAAGAAAGATAGTTCCAAGCACACAGAACATACTAATGCTCAATGCAAGGAGACATGTGCAAGATAAGGACACTCGGTAGGATTCCTCCACGGGTAAGGGTGTCAGATCACAAAGGAAAAAATGTTGCAAGGATTGCACCTAAGGAATGCTCTAAAGGTTCATCAACAACATCATGATGGAGCCGACATTAGGCCAAAGACGCAAGAGTGATAAATGCAATTACGGATTGACACAAAGAATGAGGAGATTCCTTCAATGTAAAGTTTTGCGAGCCTAAAGAAGGTAAGATCAACGGTTTCTCACGTTTAGAGAGTATGAAAAACACTAAAAGAAGACTCTAAAGTGGTATTTTTCATACATTTAGTCCCCCAGGCCCAAAAAAAATAAAAATAATACTTAGGAATATTCTCTCGGCGAGACTTGTCTCTCGAGGCGTACCTTTTTCCTAATTAATCTATTGATCGAAAAAAAGAGATAAAAGTGTACCAAATATATGTTCTTTCTGGACCAGTTAACGAGTGTGAAAGAAACAAGGTCACTTGGACCAAGAGGGGGAAGCAAGGGCTCCCATGCCCCCATTGGATTAAAAAACTGATCAATTGTTGAGACCATGTCTCGAGAAGGCAAACATGATTGCATAGGTTCCTGGTCATAAGCAATTGAACATTGAGGATAAGACGTCGCATAATTTACCCGTGGCGGGGTAGAGTCTACAGGAACACTAGGAACATATAAAGGGGTAGCCTGAACTAACGTCGAATTAGGATGGTGATTATTAGATTCCACTTGGTCGATAGTGACAATGCTTCCATTGTGAGGGAAATGCATCACCCAGAAGAGTGTAGACACCACAACATTCATAGCATATACATTATCAGGCTCGAGAAGCATATTTAAATCTAACGGGCCTTGCACCACTATAACATCGACAAGGACAATCTTCCCACCTAACGAGATAGGAAACTAAGGAAGAATACCCAAATATTCACTAGGATATTTGTCAAAAGACAACAACTCATGCAAAGCAGACACAAGCTTGGGAGAACACAAAGCTTTTCGAGCTGAGGAGGATAAAACACTTGCAGAGGCTCCTTCATCCACGATACATCGATAATTTTTTTTTGAATTAACTTCAACCCTTATTTGAAATGGTGCAGAAGAAGGAAGGAGAGGCTCAACAAGGTCATTCCAATCAAAGGAAACCATCCTAGGACTTGGAGGGAGTGTGCTCAAAGTGAGCGAAATGCCCCCTTATTCTGAAGGTACTAAATTGAAAATGCTAAAAACATAGTCGGTAGACACATCACTCCCCATCAGAAGAGTGGGAACATTCAAAGATTGCATCGACGCAACCCCTTTCTCTACCACTGGTTGAATAGACTGGGAGACAACATGGTTTGAAGGCACATCACCCCCCAAGAGAGGAGTGGGATCGGTCGAAGATTGCATTGACATGACCACTTCATCAACCAAAGGCTAAATAGACTGTCGGGAAACCAAAGAAGACTTAGAATAAGAAGAGCTTGCAGACAGGGACCACAATCTTTGTACCTCTGGAATGCCAGGGCATAGATGAGTAAGGTGATCTCCCTTGCAAAGATTACAAGGGAACTTAGGATTACGTCTTATCTGTCTATGTTTCTCAATAGAATCAATGCCCCCAGCATGACTAGCAGTGGTTGGTTGCTTGCCTTCAACATGACTTGTAGAGGTTGTTGACAACTCTCCAACGTGACTAGTAGAGGTTGGTTGTTGAACTCCAATATGGCTCACAGAGACTAGGTTCTTGCCCCCAACATGACTTGCAGAGACTGGGTGTTGGTCTTCAACATGACTTGCAGAGGTTGACGACCTATCTCCAACATTACTCGCAGAGGTTGGTGATAACTCTCCAACATGACTAGCAAAGGTTGGTTGTTGAACTCCAATATGACTTGCAGGGACTAGGTCCAGGGAGTCACCAATTCTGTTTTGTGGAAAAAACCGCCTAGTTAGAGTCTAATGGCTAGGTAGAGAAATGACTCCTTAAAAGACAGAAACTCACATATTCTTACCCAATCTCACAAAACCCTAATGATTGCTAAGGAAAAGAGGAACTAGATTAAGGTAGGCACCTTGTGTCCTTTCATTTGTAGTAGATCCCCTATGTCTGCTGCTTATTCCTAAGTTGCAGGTCTCCTCCCAAAGATGACCTGAAACAACAAAGAAAACAATCTACAAGAGAATATATGCAATCGTTATTAACATAAACATGTACTAATTCTTATGAAATAAGCTATAAACATTCAAAATTATTCACAAGAACATAAACACATAAATTGGGAAATGAAAGCTCTCTTTTATTGATAACATATAAGGAAGATTACAACCATAATCTTTAATGTCGACACTGCTCTACGAACCTCGCCTGGGTTCCTCCAATAAGACTCAAAGTGTATTAATCCCACAATCACTAGAAAATCCTCACAATCAATATGAAAAACTAAGGGGTTTGATGGATTGCATAAAGAGGATGAGAGAATGGGATTGTTGAGGATGGATACTCAGAACTGGATGCATAAACTCAGAGAGAAAGGAGAAATTTGGGCAGAGTTTCTTTGTTTCTTCAAAAGTTATCCCAAATGACCCCCCCCTAGGGCCCTTTTTATATGGAAATTTGATGGTTATTCGGTTGTGAGAAGGGCTACATGAGGTAAGAATGGTTATGCAACCCATAATAGCCCGTAAACCCCGCCGGAGAGTGCGAAATTTTTATTTTTTGCAACTTTTGTGAGTGTACGCGAGCTGTATATGTATTAGGTAGCATATGTACGTGGGTTGCCTATGTATCAAGTAGCATATGTACGCGGGCTGCCTATAGATCAGTGCGCGTACACCTTGAAAAATGAGATTTTTGACAAGGAAATCTGACAAAAGTGATTTGCAAGTGTGCATACGGATGGGCCATGATAAAAAATGCATATTGGTGGAATTTTGGACTATAACAGGTACTCCCTTGGTTATGAAGAAACGTTTCCAATAATTCCATACAAAATGCCCATGCCAAATTATTTATGTGTATATTACATTCATTGGACTAATTGATATTATATATTAGACATGTATGGTATGTTCCACCTTTTATGCTTTAGATATCAACATAACATAGGAAAAGGTGGGGAAAATGTTCTACTTTTAATGCTTCAAAGATCAACATAACATAGGAAAAGGTGGGGTAAATGTTCTTTGCGATACATTGGGTGAACTAACTCCATAAGTGGGAGTGTTTTTATGCATGAGACATACACTATTACAACATTTGCAAATGGGTACAAATTATAACTTATAGGTTGTAATATTAGTGATTCCCTTTACAAAATTTACATACAAATATATTTATATGTAATTTAAGTTTTTGTTCTCAAATATTATTATTATCATTATTGTTTCACTAACAAGCCCATCTAAGAGAAAGAAATTTGAAATATACCACTTGCAGTGCTACCTTACACATTTATTAAGAAAAATAACTCTGGGTAGACAACAAGATTGTTGCATTATTTATCATTAAATCATAAACATACATTTTAATGGGATTTTTCCAAAAAGCTAAGCCCTAACAATATTCTAGAATAGAGGTACGCTCTTTTGGCATAGAATATGTGCATATATTTCAACATCCTCAATTGATTCAATGTCATCATTGGGTAGTGTAGGTGGTCTAATCAATAACTATATTGAAGATGATGATGAAGGTAACATGTGGAGCAGCTACTACATTAAGGATGTGGTTGAAGCTAACATGTGGAATAACATTGGGGATAATGACACGTATTAGATAATTCATTATTTATTATTGGATTTATGGTAAAAATGAGGGTCTTTTTGCTACCAATTTGCTTCATTTCTTATACCACAAAATATTGAAGAACACATATAACAAGATCCAAGGAAATGTTACATGAATCATTAATGACAACAATGAGCACAAGTATCAATAATGCCAAATCATCAGTGGAAACAATGAGTGCAAGTATCAATAGTGTTTGGTCTTCATTGGAACAATAGAAGACAATGCAACCCACTGAGAGGATGATAGAAGCATCTACCTATAGACAAGTATCAATAGTGTTTGGCCTTCATTGAAGCAATGTAAGATGATGCAAATGAGTGAGAGGATGATAGAGACATATACCTATAGACACCTAATGAACTCAATGTTGTATATCTTATAAAAGTGTATTGTAAAAGCATGATAACATCTACATGTACTGCATTGTGGACCAAATATCCAAATAAGCATTAAAAAGAAGTGAAAGAGTGAATGAATAGGAAGCCTCTTCTAGTGGAAAACCTCGTTTTATAATATATCACATGCACATGATAAGGTGATCGTTCAAATAAGTATCCTTGATGTGTGTGTGTGTGTGTGTGTAGGAGACAAAGGGTACAATTAGAAATATTGAGTTGACAAATATTGACAACAATAATATAAGAATAACAATGTAATGGCTCAAGACCTAGGGGTTTAATGATACTCCACCCCTTCAAACAAGTGTTTCCCTTAATGCTTGATTAGTTGCACAATCTTTTGTAGGGAGAAAGCATCTTTCCAAGTTGCATCTTTTGTCAATAGGTTATTCCACTAGATGAGGAATTCCATAATTTCTCTTAACATGTTCTTCCACTTGGCAGGGTCTTCCACTTTTGTTGCTCCTATAAAGACAATCTTGTTTCTCCCCATGATAATGGTCATTTTTCAAGAATTTATCCACAAATGGTACCAAAGATAATACTCATATATTCTCTTATGATTTCTCCTTCTAACTGTTTTTCAGTCACCACAAATGGTGATTCCAATCAAAACTTATGATATTTAAATTGACACACTTTATGAAGCCCAATTTTGGGGTCTTCTCTAGTAGCCAACCTTGTCCTATTACAAATTTGTCAATTCTAGAATTCTATTGCTAAAATTTTTACTATATGTAATGTGATATGTCCTCTTCATGCTCCCAACACTCCATTATAATTTGGACCTTCCAAGGGAAAGTTACATACATGCTACCAAACCCTACTATTTCTGGTGTCTTTTAGGTGAGCGATGTTGTATGGATTGTAACTTCTCCAATTTTTTGCTAAAAGGCCTAAAATTGGGACTTGAAATACCCTAATTTAACTTCTATCCAATGCCACCAATAACACTCAATTTGGATATTGTAATCTTTAGATATAATTGTTTTACCAAAACCACATGTTTAAACCTAGTTTGAGGACTAGACAAAAACCCTAACTTGCATAGTTTGCAACTCTAAAAATACAGTGAACCAGATTCTAAATTTTTTACCCAATATACTTAGCTATTCCCTCTCTCAACCTTGAGGACTTCATGCAATGCCATGGATCCAAAAAAATGTTAGAGTGAAAATAGTAAGATGGATTTAAAGGATCCAAACCAAGGATTGTTCGCTTTGATACCAAATGTTATGGACCAAATATCTAAATAATCATAAAAGAGACACCACTCAGTGATGCCACACCTAAATCAAGTAAAATAATGAATGAATAGGAATCTTCTTTGAGGGGGGAATTGTTATGGGCAGATTTTTAATGGGTAGCTATTATCTTCTTCCCTTGTAGGGTGGTTAAGTTCCTACAAACACCATAAGTAAGGATTTTCTATCGAACAATGCATGCATACAAATTATTTTATAAGAGTGAAATGGTATCCAAAGAAGTGGGAGGAAGAATGTCTCACTCTATCAACCTTCAATTTGTCCTGCTCTAGTTAGGTTGCAGTAAGGTAGGAGAGGGGAGCAATGAGCCCTCCTTGTTCTTCAAAACACCTACACACTCATTGATAACAATATGGTTGCACCAAAATCATAGCATAGAGTTAAGAAATTATGTGAATAACATGATACAATATAATTGAATCCATGAGTGTCCAAAATAAGATAAAAATGGGATGCAAGCAAATAAATAAATGAATTCAGTAATATCAAGAGCACTGTTAGCAAGATAAAATGAGATTACAATGGGAAATAAATGTTGGTGAGAAGGAATGGTCTCTCCACCTTCCCATCTTGTTGGTTCATCCTTGTAGACTTCTCTCTTCTCTTATTTTTCTCAGTAACTTGTGATCAAGGAGCACAATAAATATTCTAATGCAAATATGTAAATAGAAGAAGAACTGTACTAATGGGTAGCATATGTGATGCTTCTCAAACAAGATCTTTTTTGTGACGTGAACAACATAACCTTGCATTTCTCCAAGATGTTTATGTTTTACCTCAAGCCTTGTATATATAGGTTTAGCTTGGGCTTTGAATCCATTAAGGGGGGGAAATTGGAGGTTTAACCTAACCCTAAGCTGACTCTTTCCCCAATTAAGATTAGTAACGACCCATGATAGATTAGCATTCACTTTTTCATAGTTTGTAGCCTTTTATGGTTTGACATGGTCATCGAACATTTTTCCACATCAATGACTTGAATTTCTCAGAAATATTTGTGTCCCTGACTCATTTCTCCTTTGATTACCTGAGTCATACTCTTTCTTGAGAATTTTGAGTGCTTTGTGATTAGTATAACCTTTACAAGGAAAATGTTTGCATTCTATGGCATTTCCCTAAGGTTATTTCCTTCTGCAATTAGTTCTTAAGTTGGTATGATGACCTTTGTGATGCTTGAGATTTGTCCTTGTGTGGTCTCTTTAGAGCTATAATATATGCCCCTTGATGTATGAGGTGAGGAGAGTACTATATAACTTTAATGCATCATATTTTTTCCTATAACACTAATCTTGATCACCGAAGAGGGGAGATAGAGAGAGATTGGAAGAGGATGGGACCAGTTCGAAGGAAATGAATAGTAACCATCTGCAACACAATACTAGTATCCAAATGGATGTGTATCTTATGGATGAGATGAGCATACCCCATGCTTAAGTAGCAAATGAAAATATATGATTACAATTGTCGGTGATGAAGTGTAATGATGAGGTGTCAATGTGAAATGTATCAATATGTTTGATCATGTACCACAAATACCAAGGGTGTCATTAAGTGGGCATGAATGTTGGAATGGTTGAGTTCCAGGGGAAACCAATGTGTAGTGTTGAGAAACAACATCATTCCATGGGTGAATAATTCTTGGAAAAACCTTTGTCCTTACATCCAAAATAAGTGTCATCTTTGCCAAGATTCTTCAATATCACTACGGGGTATGACTCATTGTCATGTGGGAGTGAGAGTTGTAGTCAAGCATGGGAGAGATTGATTAGTCAAGGATCACTTGTGAAAATCATTGCCAACTATGAGGAACCCTATCATTAGTGCTAAATGGGGACCAAGATAAAAGTACAATCCATCCACATGTGATTGAAACGTGAGGATTCATTTGGTACGAGTGGGTAAGGAATTCATCAATGAATGTAAGGGATCCTACTATTGGAGTGAGAAGGTATGGAGGTACAACTAGCCTCTAAGTACAACTCCTAAAAAAACATTGTGTTGGAGTCGAAAGGAGTGGATCCATTAGGGGGAAGGGGCATGAAGTATTTCTTGTGACATGAGGTAGGATATGATGGTGTAATTGGGACACCGAAATTGACTGTTGATTTGAATTGGTTATACAATGGGTTGAGAAAAAATCCTTTTACTTGGAGAAGATGATAAGAAGATCTAGGAAATAATTGATAATAATTGGATTATGGGCAGTAGGATTGATGAGAGGGTAAAGACAAAATGGGTCAAAAGGGGCACATAATTGGATACTTTATTGAAGTAGGGTTTTGACACAGATAATGGTAATGGTCAAAATGCATAATGACTCAATTGTTGAAAACGGTCAGGTATGTGAGTGATTTGGTCAAGGGTGACATGGGTAACTGCCCAAACTCATAGATAATAAAATAATGTTCTTACTCCCTTTTTGGTTTTTATGTTTTTTGAATGTTTTTGGGTTTTGTAGTTCATAACTTTTTGTGTGTTTGGAAAAAATTGTGAATAAGCCAAAGGAATTAGCACACCTCTTTCCACACATACAAATATAACTTTAATTACTATTGAATATACCTTGCCAATTTGTTGTGACTTAAAAATAAAATAATTTTGGTTTCTATTAAAAACCATTGAGTTGGATACATTACAAGCAAGTACACAGGTGGCCAAAAATGTGATCAAGCAGTTTTGACTTGTATGTGTGGAAAGAAAGATGACAGATAATGATGACCAGGGGTGAGGAAATGGGGATGGATCTCCTTGATGGGATAATAAATGAAGAACTATTGGTACATAGAGGAGGTAGGTGTGCATATGCAAATGATTAGTTTAGGTGGGGAACAAGGGGACAATAAGAAGTAGTGAAACAAAATGGGCATCGACATTAGATACACACAAATATGGTCCTCCAATTGGTGGCTTTATGTGTATTAATAATGCATTTATAGTGGTGGATGATGAGTGGCATTTACCAGTGGATGCAAGCAAGTGGAGTAAACACAAATGGGTAGGAGTGAGGTCAATGATGCCTCATCATAGGTGCATGAGTGTGCAATAGATCATGATCCAATAATGTAACAATAGAGTCATAAACATAAAATAGGGGGGAGTCTCGAGGTGGGTTAGAATCAACTGATGAGGGGTCTTATGAGTCTCTTTATCGTGGTTTTAGAAGGGTGTAGGACTCTTGGATAAGAAATTAGAGAGAGGCGTCAAATTACAAGGGGCACTGATCTAGGGTGGCCCTAAGTGGGTAATTTATACCCTTAGTTGATGACTTGTGAATGCAATAAGAGGGATGGAGTGCATTGGGGATGGGGTGGACCCTAAGGGGTTTTTGAGAATATGGATGTAAGATTAGATGTAATACAAAAGTGGGGCAAGTATAAACCTATATTCTAGGTGTTGTTTAAAAATATACCTACTTTTGGAGATTCATGTATAAATAAAGGGGAAAAAAATGACTTGAAAAATGATTTTCCCACAAACAATTCATAAATAACATTACATTAAAAAGCACAAAAAACATATTCCAATGGTGTAAATGGTGTGGAAGTCATGTTTTGTATGAATGTGTGGTTCAACACAAGATTTTAGGTCAACCTATTAATAGGGTGATGACAAGAGTATTGAGTGTTATTATTTCTTTTTGCCTTGTAGTGGAGCCAACGTGACCTAAAATTTTTATGGTGGATTTTGATAACTGAGTGACATAATCTAATGCAACAAGAGTCAGGTAAGTCCTAATACCATGCTTTAGATGTGTATAACAACCTTTACTGCCATTTTTCAAAGGTATGGGGTGATTTTTGGAGGGAGAGGGTTTGTTCCGCCATTGTACAATTCGATGCAGGTGTTGCAGCTACAATTATGTTGGTGACTCATAAAAAATTGACTTTTTTATGAGTCAATGATGAACCTATAAAAAAATCACATGTATCGAGCAAAAAATTTATACTAAGTTGTATGTCGTGTGTGGAAGATG
>JASDQU010392806.1:0-10811 GCA_032191745.1 Picea mariana | reverse complement strand
GTGCTTATCCCTATATGTGATTTAATCAGGACTGTTTATTTCCGGATTCAAATTCTATAGATAAGAGTTTTTCTCCTTCTGCCCTTATTCTTCTATATGGGAATTAATTCAAATGTCTGAGGGATTATGTACTTCTAGGACCTTTTCAATCCTTATTAGATTATTTATTTTATCATGTGACCAGGGATGGAACCAGGTTCTCTATTACTTCAACCTTTGGGATTTCTAGCCTTTGCAGCCTTCCAACTCCCCTGGGGTAAATTTCACCGACGTGCGTTTACTCTATTCACTAGTAGATTAGACAATCAATATTTAATGTTTTGTTGAATGAACAATCCTGGCTTATCCAGAGGATTCAAAAAAAATGATAATCATGACTTAATGAGGAGTCGAGATCTATGATCTACGCTCTTTCAACATAGTGAAGCTTCAACACTTGGCCATTGTGCTTGATCACCAGTGGAGAATGCTCCTGAAATAGATCAATGGTTAGTGTTACTTTGTGATTCACACTTACTATATCGTTCCACTATGCTTGATCTAATGGTTATGAGAGAACCTGGAGGATTTTAGATCAACGACCAACATTAGTTCACAACTTCGACCTTTGGCGCTTCAGGGAATTTTCGGTGGTAGGAGAAGCTGGACATCCTCGGAGGCTGTAATATAAGAGTGACGTGGAATGTTTATGTGTATTTTTTGATGTGGCACTGGTTTATTGGTTTCCACATGTCACCTTGAATCGTGACTTTCGTATACCTAATGTGCCAACTAGACCTTGACACTTGTAACCAATCTATTCGGCCACGTGTCATATTTGTCTTCTGCCACATGTGTCCCTCCTTGATCATGGATTTGTGCTTCATGGATTTGGTACTTTGTGTCTTCGGGAGTTTTAGTTGTTTGGGACTTTTCTTAATCCCAGAGTGGTCAACGTTGGGTTGACTATTCCTTCCCTCGCATGATCGAATGGTCGGGGGAATCTTCGTTATCCGAAGCTCATTCTTGATCGGATAGCTAGCGGGATTTTGGTGATTCTGGGAATCTAAGATATTATGTCTCCTTTCTACATCCATTTATCGAAGAAGCATCGAATAGATATACCATCATAGATCTTCCCTTGTCTTGATCAAATGGCCTTTGTTTACTTCGGGACTTCATGCCTTTGGCCCCACTTATCCTATCCTTCCACTACGCTTGATCAATGGTTGATGAGATTTCCCTGCTCTTCCTTTGATCTGATGGTGGACGAGAGTTCGTTACTTCAGGGCTTTGACCTTCAAGTATTCCTACATGATTCAAACTTCGTTTCACCAGAGTGGTCAGCATTGGAGTTAACTATTTGATCCAACAGTTGAGAGCTCACCCATAGGGATCTTAGATCAACGGTCTACATGAGTTCGTTTACTCCGAGTCTCTAGGATATCATGGCTTAAATTGTCCTTCCACTAAACTTGATCATATGGTTGAGACTTCACCTGAAGACCCTCCTTGATCTAACGGTTGGTAGGATTTTGTGACTTCGTGATCCTTCCTTATATCCAATGTTCACCGAAGTGGCGAAGTTCTGGAGTCCTATTGGTCTTTATATATGGTTGACGATTATTTATCTCGGTCTGATGGTTGGGATTTAATTTCTCCCAACCTCAGGCTCCATCTCGATCTAACGGTCCTGGATTATCCCGAAAACTTCATCAATGAACATGATTCATCATATCCCCTTTGGAGTTATACTTTTATTCCAATAGAACCAAGATCATTGACTTGTGCCTTTGGTCAGTGATCGAAAGTTGTCATATCTCCCAACTATAATAGATTTTCCTCACAGTTTTGAGGGTGTTCTCTAGCTGATCTGTTGGGAATTCAATCCCAATATCATGTTCTTAAGGCACTCATTTTCCTAATCTTTCCTTCAACCTTTCCAAAGGTATTAATGTTGTATGATCTAATCTCATGCAACTTAATATGTTGGCTCTCTTGAGATTTGGTTTTATATTGGATTCATCTACACCTCTCACTATGTCTTGTGTGAAACCTAGTATGTTATTTCTCTTGAGCTTTAGGATCTCATAGACATATAATGGCAATACCATATTGATATTCTTGACACCAATGCCAACACCATAATACCATGTCCAACATTGATCATTTCGGCCTTCTTTGACATCAATGCCAACATCATAACACTGTGTCAAACATGAAGTATATTACTGAAACTTCAATAATATGTTTATTTTAATATTTCTATAAAACATTTATTATAATATTTCTAGACTGTGATTTGATCTCGGGAATTAAAAAGTTATGTAAAATCAAGTTGGTGTTTTATTGCTACTTTTCTTTGGGAATATATGTGTGTGGGGTGCACAATGGTTCATTCGTTCATTCATTAGAGATGATTAATATTGTGCATGTTATGGTGGATAATTTTTCATTCATTCATTAGAGATGGTTAATATTGTGTAGGTTGTTTTTTCACTTTTAAAAATGAAAAAGGTATAATATATTTAGAGAAGATTATAATTATGGTTATAATGTTATAAATTATTATTATGTAATATTAGTTATAGGTTATAATTTATATTTATGTTGTATGAACAATAAGTTATCATTTTTTTAAATTGATTTAGATTTATTTTAATCTTGAATTTATCAAGTGTCGAGAGGTTTTGAGTTTATCAAGTGTCCTTAAGTTTTTCATTCTAAAAGAGGTTTTCATATCGAGATAATTGATCCATCTCGACACTTGATAGATCTCGAGCTAAGATGGATCTAGTTTGGTCTTAGTCCTAGGTAGTCACACAAAATTTGTAGATGATCAACATTATATATATGTATATGTCTAAAATTAATATGATCGCTTGAAATTTAGTCACTTTCCTCAATTGGTTTAAAGTATAGAGAGTATTATCGAGAAGGATCAATGCCAATCTATCTTCTTCAATTTTTAGTATAGTGACACAATTTGTAGATGATTAAAATTATGTATATGTATATGTCTGAGATGAATCTGATCATTTTAAATTTACTCAGTTTCGACAATTGGTTGAAAGTATAGAGAGTATGATCGAGAAGGATCAATGTTAATCTATTTTCTTTAGTTTTTATTATAGTGACGTAATTTGTAGATGATCAACATTATATATTTTTATATTTCTAAGATTGATGTAATCATTTCAAATTTATTCATTTTCCCCAGTTGGTTGAAAGTATACAGAGTATTATCGAGAAGGATCAATGTCAATATATCTTCTTCAATGTTTAGTATAGTGACACAATTTGTAGATGATCAAAATTATGTATATGTATATGTCTAAGATGAATCTGATGATTTTAAACATACCAAGTTTCCAATTTTTGTTGAGAACGTTGGTTCCCCTTTGATGGCCATCTTGAATATTACTAGAATGTTTGTGGGTCTACTGGTTTGGTTGGTGACCATTCCAAATGTCTTAAATTCTCTTGAAATATATTTTACAATGAATTATATTCCTCCCGCTTCTACTTCTTCTGGTGAAATTCCAACTCCTAGTAAATAGAAGTCTAAAAGGAATGAAAAAAAGAAGAGTAAAGAAGTTAAGACAAAGGGAGAAGTCACCATCCACTACAAGTCATGTTGGAGACATGTCACTAGTCATTGTGAGTCATACTAGAGACAAGCAACCAACCATTGCTAGTCATGTTAGGGGCATTGATATTGCTGAGAAATATGGACAAGCATGATGCAAGCCTAAGTTCCCTTGTACAATTTGCAAGGGATATCACCTTACTCATCTATGTCCTCTTATTCCAGAGATAAAAAAAGTATGGTCCATGTATGAAGGCTCTTCTACTCCTAAACCACCTTTKGTTTCTCAACAATGTACTCAACCATCGGTTGATGAAGTGGTCATGTCAATGCCATCTTTGACCGATCCCACTCTTCCTTTGGAGAGTCATGTGTCTACCAAACAATTTTTCTTCACTACCAATTCAAAACCTTCTAAAAAGGGGGRCATYCCACTCACCTTGAGTGTAMTCCCTCCAAGTCATAGGAGTGCTTCCTTTGATTGGAGCAGTCTTGTTGAGCCTCATCTTTCTTCTAAAAAATATTTCCAGATAAGGGTTGAATCTTATTCAAAGAACATTACCGACATATTATATATTAAGGATCCTTTGCTAACATTTTATCCTCTTTGGCTTGGCAAGCTATAGGTTCTACCAATCTTGTGTCATCTCCTAATCAACTGTTGRATTTTAATAGAAGACCTAATGAATATTTGGGGGTTCTTCCTCAGTTTCCTATGACGTTAGGTGGGAATATTATTATGGTCGATATGATAGTTTTGAATGGCTCATTAGACTTCAATATGCTTCTTGGGAGTGATTATGTATATATGTTACGAATATTGTGGTGTCTATGATCTTTTTGAGTGATGCATTTTCCTCACATAGGAATCTTTGTCGCCATAGATCGAATTTCATATAATAATAATCATCCTTCTTCACCACTAGACAATACTAGCCCATTTTATTTTCCTAGTATTCAGGTGGAATCTACTCCACCATTGGTGAATTATGTGGCATCATATCCTGAGTGTTCAGTTGCTTCTGAGAAGTATATTTTATGCCCATGTTTTCTTTCTTGTTAAACCATGAAAAAGAAACATGACAAGATTACTTTTAACTCTTTTTTGTGCTCATTAAACCATGAAAAAAACACCTCATAAGTATACTTTTACATTTTTTTCAGGATCGTAAAATGTGATGAAAAAGACACTATCAAGCACACTTTTATCTCTCTTTCATGCTCATGAAACCATGAAGGAGACACTAAGAAAAAAAGAGTGAGGTGGATTTCTTACCATTGATCTTTATTTACAATAGTGGCAACGTTAATCGTGTCTCCCTTGAACATGGCACATGTTTGCATCATTGTCTTATAGTTGGGTTATGGCTTACCTAGGAGTTGTATACCATTAGTATGATTCATATACTCCTTTGGTTGGTTAATCTTCTAGTCATTATCTAGAGTGATTCAATGCCCCATGCATTGTTGTACTATATATGTGGTGTTATTGATTCTTTCTGTTAGGTCGTCATTATGTCATGCTACATTTTGAAGAGAATTTAAACCTGAGTCGACCATTTGTTTTCCTGTTGACCATCCAATTCAGCCATCCCTGTGTCATTTAGACATGGTGATTATATCTCTTCACATCATCTATTGTTGTATTTTTTGTGTCAATTGATGGGGGATACATTAAGGTCCTCCTTCAACGGATCTCTTCCTACCAATTTTAACACATTATCTAGGAGAGGGATTTAGAAACTATGTAGTACCTTGGAGCTTATAGTCCTCAGTGGTAGGATTCCTCGTGATCAATAGTGGGTTTACCTTATTGAATCCTAATCGATTGATTCTATGAGTGTTCGACACCACTTCATCTATTCATACTTGCTAGATTGTACCATGTACCCAAGGGACCATTTTCATCATCAATGTATTTCCTCGTGTCTATTAATGGTATACCTCAATTAAAAATAATAAGACGGTTTCCACCATGCTCAACATCAATTCATTTATTCACATGATGTAGAGTAATAGAATCAGGGTTTGGGATGAAGACCTTGGGTTTGGGGCCACATCACCCATTCATTCTACCCCTCCCAAGTTACATTGGAGTATATCACTGCTATATGAGTACTTTAAAGACTAAAGAGGAACTCTCACTGGTGCTTGATATCTTCCTGATATGTACTGTGACATAGATCCACATTGCATTTTCTCGTGGATATGATCTATTTGTTGATATGGACACATTGCATTCTTTTACATGGCCATGTTCTTGCATTTCACTTCATGGATCCACAATGTATTGTTTTGGAGGCCATGTTTTGTTTCTCTTGCAACCATGGGTATGTCTAACTCAAAGAAGATCTATATATACTTGATGTATGATTGTAGGTACTCCTTGGCTTCTTGATCTCTTAGATCCCTCCTTACATTCCCTCATGCATTGACCATTATCATAATGTGTTTCAGACACTAGTTCCTCTTCAAACTTCACACAATAGGGGGCATCTCTTACAATCTTATTTGCCACCCTAGGGCCACATGGAGGACCCATTGATGATTCCTTGTTGAGACACACTCTTATGCCTTGGATTTCACTCATTTCTTAGGGAAGTCACACTATGATTTCTTGACAAAGTGTGACCATTCATATGATGAATAGTTGATATCCCACAATCGGTTGCTAGTTGCACCCTTGCAGCCTGCGACCACCCTTGCAGCCTTCTATAATTTTTGAGTTTCGAGGAGATCACTGTTGAATGAATTGTTTTTCTCATTATATGAACTTAGGAACTTTCAATCCAATTGAGGTTCACTTAGTTCTATAGATATAGAAGCATACCTTATCCCCATCCACCAATATATATAAAAAAATCCTTCTAAGGGTAAGAGGAGGAAGAATCATTCACAAGTACATGTTGCATGAATTTAAGAGGATCTCTTCTACAGAGAGACATCTTCATATTAGGTCAAACTTGCTTGTGTGAGGGATAAGGAGCATCTAGAGCAAGGACCCAAGAGGATTCCATCATGACTCAAGGTATGAATACACTGATGTATTTGTACTTCATTTGATTTATATATGGGTCTATGTTTTTTTCCCCTTCCAAAATATGTTGTACTCTGTTTGTATGGTATATCTAATCTCCCCTTGGGTAGATTGGATTAGATATAGAATAGATTTTTATTTTGTAACTCTTGAAAGGGTTTTTAGATTGATATTTGTTTGTCACTTGTGTTTAGGAAGCATATTGCAGGAGCTAGAGATGGATCTCTCGAGCTACATTAGCCATGATACATAAGGACAACCATTGATTAACAAGGTATGCCTATTTTTCCTATAGCGTAAAAGGAATGAAATCTAATTATATAGAGAGAAACCTCATAGCGGTCTATACCACTGTTTGTCTTGGATCAATGGAAAATCCAAGGGAGTACTTACCTATCYGTAGGAGGGAAATCTTTGATAACAATGTGYTGCGTTTATTTTTTATCCCCCTTGMAAATTGACTCCCATGTTATTTTTCACCATAGACGAGAGTCCAAGTAGTTCACATTTCCAAGAATTAAATTCATACTTCTTYTCACCATATTTCTAGCTAAAACACCCGCACATGCTTAGATCTTCATCAATTTTATAGTTAGTTATATTGAGAGCATTGCTGCATTTTCATTGGCCCCTCATATTCCCCAATATTATTTGACCATATACATTCCATCTCATAATTCACCCACCTTCAAAGAGACCCACACTAGGGCCCCCCTCCTCCCATTTTCTATTTCTAGTCTCACCGCACCAGGTTGAGCCATTTGATCACTAAGGAACCCATCTATATGTTTGCACATTTAAACCAATTATTTTTCATTCATTTGGTATTTGTACAAAGAATATTTKTTTTATGACAAGGAAGTATACCTATTCCATCGMACTTGATGGTGTCACTTCACCCGATGACATGCATACTCACCCTTGGTTGGAGCATTCRCAYTGATTCAGTCACCTATTCTTACATACATCGTTGTTGTTGACAACACCCCATATATTTAAGTACCCTACACTATCATCCTAGAGTTTCTACCCACAACAACCAATTCATTTGCAATCACTACATCCTCAGTCCCAATTTGACAAACATTCCCCATATTCGATCATCCCCATGACCTCAAATCACTTTTTGTCCAGTTGATTATTTGACTTCCACCATTATTGATCGTCAATTCTGGTTTTCCCAAGGGATGTCTTGAGACCCACTTACCAAAAACCTCATCCATATTTATCAACAACATATCAACATTACAAATTCAGTACCTGGTTCATATTTCAGTTGATTTTGAGGGGCAACTTGACCTTTGTGGTTGCTACTTCATTCCTATAACACACCCCAAACTCAATTTTGGGCACATGTCACTAAAACTCGACTCTGTTAAGCATTGAATTTTCAAATTTTCTCCAATTCATCCCATAATTAGTTCTATGATACCAATAATTAATTAATATGCTATGCATATGAACACAATTATGAAATCCTAACAACGTATAATCCATGCATAATTATATACAATTATAACAAAATAAAATTAACATAAATAACCACATGATAATCATCATAAACACATATAACAACTGTAACACCCCTAGTCCTAACCCTAATTATAAATGTACATATATGTTGGTGAGCCATGATTTTTTGGGCCAGAGTGCCTATGTGGTTATTAGGTTGGAGAGATAGATGTGTAAAGGCTAGTGAGCCTATCTTTGTAATATGTAATCACACTCGGATATTAATAAAATGCATCACTGCTGTAGACCCACCAAACAAAAATAGATGGGGGGATAAAAATCCACTAGAAAGGGAAAGGGAGGCTAAGAGTCTAGGCAGAGGGGTTAATCCAAGGGAGATTAAGCCCAAAGGAATATTATATTAATATTCCTAAATTCTAAGTTATGGATATAAATATATCCTAAGTTTCTAAAAGTGGGGGAACATACCCCAAGTGGACCCAAGGTAGTTCCCAACATGACAAGTGTCAAGTTTGGAACATGAATATATATTTAGGGAATTGAGTACCTTCTTACGATTATACACTCATTATTCACTCACTCACTCTTGACATACATTCACTCTGCATCCATCAACCATACTTGTACGTGGAAATATTTGGAGTTGTTTTCAACTAGTAACCTGGGTAAATTGAGTTGAAGAGGCAGGTCGTAAAGCTTGTGTGCTATTGAAGAAGTGGGTTGTCAGGCCTATGCACATTCTCTCCAGGTGAGAGAACTATTGAGAATTGTATTCCCTGTGATCCAAGTCGCAATTACAAAGCTTTGATACTTCCTATACAATCTATTTTTGAAGCCCCAAAAGGGAAGTGGGGTAGCCGAAGGACTGCTGAGCAGAGAAAGGGAACACTTCCTACGGTGGGACATGTTGTGGAGAATGAGAGGTTGTAGGATGGTTTTTGGAGTTGGCATCGTAGTCTAAGATTTTTTTTGTTTTTTGGACCTTAGTCTGGCTTAGGAATTCTTCCTTGGTGGAGTTTCTAGCCCCAACTCTAACCCACTATTGATATTTATGAGTAGCAATGTCTATGGCAGGGATGAACATCTAAGGTCTACACACAATTGGTGAATTATTTACACAAAATAAGTGTTTATTATGTGCTTTTTTTAATTACTATGTTCTTATTTATTTATTTTCTGTTATGGGTATTTACTGATATATTTATACTTAAGTTTATATGTTGTTAGAAATGCATTTACATTCATATGTAGAGCATTTAAGTAATTTAATGGTATAAGAGTTGGAATTTTGGTGTGGCATAGCCTAGATTGGAGTTGGGGATGCTAGAATGTGGTATCAAATATCCATTTTCAACACTGATCCTACATGGAGTGAGTTAGCAGAGTGTTGAAGATATAATTTGCATAAAATTAATTTCTAGAGTATGTCTACAATTTCTGTGACAAAAATATTGCAGTGAAATTGGGAAATTTCACGGGTAATTTGCAAGAATCAAATAGGAATTTAAAATCCCAAATTTAAATCTCTAATTGGGTATTCTTAGGCCCTTAGATGGCTGAATTTCAAATTTGTAGAGCACCCATGGTGGAATTGGAAGGAATTAGGTGAAGTTGGGCATTTTTCGGTAAAATCCCCAATTCCTATAGTTAAAATTATGGAGAATTTGATGTGAAGGATGTCAAAATTTGTGTGAAAATGTTAAATTCATATTCATAGGGCCATAATAGTCCAAAGGAAGCTAGTCATATGGCTTCAATGGAGGTTTGATAAAAGAGTTATGAATTAGGGCATAACTGGAAAATTTGAGAAATTCAAAAATCTAAAAAATTAGAAAATTTTGAGTAATTTTTTCGTACGGTGACGTCAGCATGACATGGGGGACATGTATCAATTGATGTGGTAGAGAGGTGACATGTTCTACCACGGTGGTAGGTACATGGTGGCAGGTGTGGAAAATGTTCTAGGTGACAAGACGATGGGGGGAAGACAATGTGGAGCCACGATGGCAAGCGTATGCCTGACCTGTGGAACTGTGAGTTAGACCTCTGGAACCATGATGGGAGGGGGTCCCTTGGTGGTTTTGGAAACCACCGGAGGGGGTTGAAATTCACCACAATCATCCACATGATCGGTCTAAAAAACTAGTGGTTTGTGGAACCCCCCCCCCGGCCCTATTAATAGTCAGTAAGGCGAGGGGGTCAGCAATGCAATAGTTGTCGTTGATAATGATCACGACTGTTGATCGTGTCAAAAATATTCATTGTAAGATAAAACGAACATGAAACTTTGTGCATAGAAGATAATGGGTGTGGGATGGGTCCCTCCCATCCCCTCAACCCAATGAACATATGCCACATGGGAAAACACATACTTTGGGCTTGAAAACTGTAGTATTGTATTCCATAGAAGGCAAGAAAAGGGAAAAGGGAGGTAAAGGAAGGCAACATAAGTTGATGAGGTGATCCGGATTATTTTCGGCATGAAATGAGAGCAGAGATATAATAAAGAAATGCACAGAGATATTGAAGATATTCAATAATATAATAGAAATGTATCAGAGATGCAACCATAAACACAGCTATACAGTAATACACGATTTCTATTAATCAAAGAAATGTACAGAGACTGTAAAAATATAGAGTAAAAGACTCGCTAGAATGGTGGCAGCTTATCTCTGAGAAGAGATGTGAAGGCTACTCACATTTTCAAGAAGATGATTACAATGAGGCTCG
>JASDQU010392802.1:0-10983 GCA_032191745.1 Picea mariana | reverse complement strand
CCCGCTTGCCCCCAGACCCCCCAGCCGGGGGGATGGATCCCGCGGACCCCGCAGAGGGGGTACCCCCCCTCTGCACTCCCCCGCGTGGAAGAGTGTACATACTTCTGGAGTGTAAATACTTCATGGGGTATAGACACGGCTGAAAACAAAGGACCTCTGCATCAAGAAGATAATCAGGCTCCACAACCAACAGAAGCTTCATACATCTCCCCAGGGCAAGAGTCTTGGTATGATAAATTGGGTTATCTCCTGCATCATGGGAATTGCCCGGAAAACCTAAATCCTGGGGAAAGGAGAGCCCTTAGGTTAAAATAAGCACAATATCGTCTCATAAATTAGGTTCTCTTCCGTGTTAATTATGATGGGGTACTTTTAAGATGTCTTGAACGTGAATACGCAGACAAGGTTCTAAAGGAGATCCATGATATTCCTGCAGGTGAACATTTCACAGGAAACACCATTCCTCAAAAAATATTGAGAGCCGACTATTATTGGCCTACTATGTTCAGAGATGCTCACACATAGGCTAGAAACAGTAAAACTTGTCAAATAAGCATGGGGAGGGAAAAGAGAGAAGATGTCCCACTCCAACCCGTGGTCACCTCCAGGCCATTCGAGCAATGGGGGTTAGATGTCATAGGAGAAATTACACAGAGTTCTTCAAAACAAAATAGATACATATTGTTGGCCCTTGACCAAGTTTTGGGGAACCTTGGTCATATTTGACCTCTTTTTGGGACTTTGATAGGCTGTCGAAGGCGAAGAGCAAGTCGAAGCGGAGATCGTGGGATCTCGGCCCCTTGTTTAGGGATTTTTGGGTTTTGGGCTTATGTAATGGGTATGGGGATGTTGGCCCATGGGTTTACCCATGTTTAGGCCCTTTTGTAATGTATAAATAGATAGCTAGGCGATGTAAGCAAAGTTCCATGCTAAGTGCTAGCGACTAGAGCTATGTGTGAAATGTTGTGTTAAGTGCAAGTGATAGTTGTAAATTCTTTGTGCATGCTATGTTGGACACTTGCAGAGCTAAGTGAAAGTGGATGTAAAGAGCTTGTGTAGGGATTTGTGTTGTAACTTAACTAGGGGAAGGAGGATATGGTAGAGTGCGCACAGATCTCTTGTCCTATGCGAAGTAGGATCTTGTGGCTCTTTGCATGTAGATGATTGACAGAAGACAATAAAGAGAAGGAGAGTTGGTGGACGTAACCCCAGGATGGGGGTGAACCACATATATCCTATGTTGTGGTTGCTTTGTGCATTATGATTGTTTTATTTTTCATATGATTTATGCTTAGTACAATAATATATGTTTATATGTATCTGATATTATAGCTTAGTTATTGGTGATGTGAATGAGTACCAGATCTGATCTATTTTAATATGATTAGTGCTTGAATGTGTTGGATCCTGTTGATTACTGTGTTGCTATGTAATTAGGGTTTATATGCATTGTAAAAAAAGGCTAAATACTAATGAACGATAACTACTAAGTGCTCTGTTGAGGTGTTGTAATCACATATCTGTTTCCCAGCTAGGTTGCAAACATCTGAGTCCTGCAGCCACCCCTGCCTCTACCTCGGGTGAGACTTCATTTGCTTCGCAGGTGTTGCCAAAAGGGGTGGTAGTTAGGGTTTTTTTGGTGCGTTGTTGAATTTTGAACCCTGGGTCTACCCCTGTGCCAACAAATGGTTTCATTGTCGGGACCTGAAACTGTGATTGCTGGGAATTGAGGAAAAGAAGAAGCTCTGTGCATAGATCTATTGCCCTAGTGTGCAATACTCTACTTGAATGGTAAATTTCTGTGTTTAGAAGAAAAGTAAGACTTGAAGAGATGAGGTAAGATCTTAAATATTTGTTCTCTGATAAAGGAAATAACAGTGAAAATCTTCGATTGAAAGGTAAGATCTGAAAGCTTTGTGCTCTATTAAAAGTGGAAATTTTTGTTTCGAAACGTATGGATCTAGGTATGTTTGATAATTTTTCTCCTAGTCTAAAAACTAGGGCACAGTTATAAGAACGAATATTGGATATGAGTAGATCTGATAGAAATAATGAAAGATATGTTATTTCTATGCATAGAAAGAATGTCTGGACTAACAAATGGATGCAGTATCCTAGAAATATTTTTTTGCAGGTTAGCTACTATGATCCTAGTGCACAGTACAAGAAAGTTTGGGGATCATTTAAGACAAAGAGAGGATTAACTCTTTGTTGTAGTTGCAGAAGACCAGGACATATTTCTAAGGAATGCCCTGGTAGAAGCCCTAGTTGTCTTTGTTGTAAAGCTATGGACCATGAAGTTCTGGATTTCTCTAGAATGATCGCTAAGGTTGAAAGAATGAATATGAGACAAGAAAATCCCGAGGAAGGTCAACAAATTGAGACCATGGAAGAACCCTAGAAAGAATCAAAGATTGTATAACTACAAATGAAAAAAACCCTGAATGATCACATAGATATCAACTTATCAGAGATATTCAAAGAAAAAGAGTGCATAGAAACAAGAATATGAGACTTCAACATCGATTGTGTTCTGGATGAGGAAACATAGGTGAATATCATGATAGAAAGAACTTGGAAAATTTTGGGAAAGCCTACTATGATTCCTTCATTGGGAGGAATAGGACTATTTAGAGGAAAGTTGATAACCCTATGTGGAAGACTTACCCAGACATCTATGACTGCTCATGGAACTTTGACAGAGGAAGAATTTTAGTTCGTTAAATTTATTGAGAACAACGCCCCATTTTCTATGTTACTAGAAAAAACCCGGATTGAGAAAGATCAAACCCAAAGAAAATAAGAGGAATCTCTAGAACATAAAAAGAAATACCTAAGAGACTTCATGGCTAAGAGAATAGCACAATTATTGAAAGAACAAGAAAACTAGTTGAAGCTACTGAAGACCATAAATCTAGATGTTGAAGTTGAAAGCACACAGGAAGACTTGAAACACTTGTCTGTACAAGAGAGTAGAGTACCTACCCCAGACAAAGAAGAAGTATTTCCCTTGAATACTAGGAAATACCATCAACAACACGAAGTTACTATGCTAAGAGGAGATAAGAATCAGAATGGAAAGAGGAATACCGAGATGTAGATCACAGGGAAGAAGGCTAGAAATCTCAGCAATAAGAAAGCAAAGTTAGATAAATTACAAGAAGTTCTAGAGAAGACTTCGTAGAAAGAAGGTCTCTAGAATTTGAACTTCGTCGGAATATCAGACCAACTCAGATTTTCACTTCACCATGGTGGAACAATATGATCGTTGGAGGCATTATAACCGTTAGATTGATGCTCTCAAATGGTTAGAACATTAGTTATGATTAGAAATCTCTCCATCAGATTGTTGGCACCGCGCCATAACGGACAAAACTACATTGATGAAGGCTTCTTGTCCATTGGAGGGATCTGTTACATTGTTGTCTACTTCTTCCATCGACTGTTGCACCGAGAACACTTTCATGAATTGTATACAAGAAAATAAGAGAACTCATTGTTACCGCAATATGTTTACTGAGACTTCACTACCTATTCTATTGCATTGAGCATTTGTTCATTGACCTGAGTTATCTGATCTCGAGCATGCAAGTCAAACAAACTCAGTGCCATAGAAAATTCTATCAAGGAATTTCTAGTCGACCTTATGGCTGAGAAGGTGATGTCCGTTAGAATTCAAGATTCATCAATAAGAGGAGTGCAAGCCTCCCTGTCTACTGCTCGTGGATCTGGACCATCCCGAGATGTGACTAAGAAACACACCAAGCATCATGATGACTTGGCAAATGCAAAGTTAATCCCATCCATCCTGCTTGACTACATCCCACCTCTGGTCGACGTGGTGAATCGTGACAGTGTCCCAAGGGACTTCGACTACACCTTGATTATTGCGTACCTCTCGAACGAGATACACATAGGTAAGCCTTAGCTAGATAAGATTATGACATTGAATATCAATGACTTCAACTTGGGAGATCGCAAGAACTTCAGAATGCTCTCCCCTCACATGTATTTGACTAGAACGAAGGAGAATAAGTCGAGGATAATCCCCCAACCATGGACTATGGACCTCGTGCAGTCCACTATTCTGAATGTAATGAAGATACCCCATTTTTGAAGGCACCAGGAGGTTAATTATTGCATTAAGCTCCTACTGTCAAGCTTCCATGGAGGTTATCTATGGCTAGATACATGCATCACCGTCAATTCGACACTGATCCATTGGATCACCGGATTGAGCATGCAAGGACCAGACCTGCAAGACTTTTACCCAGGAAAGGCTGCAGACCGTTCCCTCGCACAGAATATTAAAGACACATACGATGATGTGGAGAAGGGGAATCGAGGCTACAAGGTAGTCTCCATCCAAAATGGCACAATGCACCTCGCTTTCCAGTTGATTTCTTGTAAGCTAGTAAGAAAGAACATACCCATGTAGTTCACAGGGTTTGTTATTAACCTCGTAGGAAAATGTGTGGAGGGGATACAAATGAATTGGGATAGCTACTTAGTCAACTAGTTAGAACAAGACTGCCACAAAGCTCAGGATCAGGGTTATGAATCCCATTTTAGTTGCCTGTTGATCCTCATCACAATCATTGCTTGGGAGATGTCGAAAGGTGTGACCTTCCTTGAAATGGATCCATCTGAACCCTTAGACATGAAGTTCACCATGCTCTGGTATTCGAGCGATATGGGAAAAAAATGGCACTCAAACTCAGTGTTCCACACCTACTACCTGTAGTTAAAGAGGACTATTGAGGTTGTCCCTCATATGACATCAAAAACCCTGCACAAGTTCAGGCCATTTGTGAATTTCCATACAGACAGACATTTTATCTATATCATTGCACATGGAGATGAACACAAATAAGTACTATAGATTTATTACAAACTCACATAGGAGGACCTATAATAAATAACTAAAGAATGGCCTATAGAGCTCCTTATCCCCCTTGACTCCACATAACTATTCGGCCCCGAACTAATCTGAAGCCCATTGGTCACTCCCGAAGGGCATGATACACTTGGAACTAGCAGAAGGAAGAAGACATAAGAGGTCCAACAGCTGAGCAATGCATAAGAAGAAACTACTCAAGAATCACCTGGAGGAGGAGGTGATGTCGAAGTAGATAAAGAAGAGAACAATGGAAAATAATATCAGTAGAAGCAAGTCGAAGTAACACCACCACAGAATCCCCCTAATGAGGTAGAGCCATATTACAAAAGAAATGTTTCCCACACGAAACCTACATTGTGGAATAAGTCCAAAGCTATTAAGACCAAGTTGCAGACTGTGCTCACACTTGATGACTTTGACTTCATCATCGCAGCTGTATCAGATGCCTTGAAAGATATTTTGCAGATAAATGAAGAAAAATAGGAAACCATGTATGAAAGGCTTGAAGAAGAGCTTAGATGGGTACAACAAGCCCTTCACTCCAGCCACACAGTATCCACTACGTCCCTTCCCTTAGAAGAACCATGATTGGGAGACGAGCCTACGCAACTCCATAGAATAGGTGATGCAATCGAAGCTCACCTTCGTTGCACACATGAGGAAAAATAACAAGCCACAATGGCCCTGAAGCAAGCACAAGAGGAAGTGATAGAGCACCACCGAGTTGCACAACAGGAGAAGGATGACCTCCAAATACAATTTGAAGAGGAGAGAGCACAAATTCAGCAAGAGGAAGAACAACTACTCATGGAGCAAGTTGGAGTAAAAGAAGTAGTCAATAGAGCACTTCGCTCTGTAACAAGCTTAGAGAAAAAGGCAGAAGACCCAATGGAACATAAAGTAGTAAAGCTTGTTGAAGCCATCCAACAACTTCAATAGAGAATAACAGATMTAGAGATACAAACAGTACCGAGCACTCTATTATCACCAGAATTTCATCCGCAAATGGTTACAGGAATCCAACATCTTCAAAACACCCATTTATTTCACTCATGGACCAAAAATGCATTTCCAAAAGGTCCAAAACTATACAACCAGTTATAAAATCAGCATGTGCTAAGACTACACAGGGAGTGTGCGCACATGCGCCATCCAGAAACACAATAAAAGTGCACATGCACACGATGTGTGCTTGTGGACACAAATAACCGTGCACCCCTCAGAACAACACATTTATGATATTGGTCGGCCTTCCACCCACTTTTGGCTCATCTTCCAAGTCGATTTGACACCCAAATCACGGCTGAATTCGACTAGGGGGATGGTCAAAGACCTAAGGGTGCCCTAAAGGGCCCGTTGTTCACACTAAGAACTGGTTACATAATGCCTCAAGGCTATGCTATAAAACAAGGCCATGGGTGCACTATATTTCCAAAGAATTCATTTGTATTGTTATGCTGCTTATATTCTTTTGGAGAATCCTCTTTTCTCATCAAGATCATACAAACACCATTTCATTTAGCCATTCATATCACCTCTTGAGTGAATGTGCTTTGGATTCTCTTCACCATTTCATCCTAGTTTGTTACTTGTAAGAAGAGATCAATATTTGGGGGTCCAAGAGCCCTCCCTTGGAGGAACAGGGGACCCACTAATACAATCCTATCCATTGGTGGCATGAGTGTTTTTTATTTTTGATTTTAATGTTCTTATGCACTCTAGTTTATTTTATTTTAATGCTATTAGTTTAGTTCTTTGCTAACTTCCTATGCTTGATGTTTCTAACTCTTGCATTCACTGTTGTCTTGCCTAGCTAACCCAACTGGGCTTGTAAGCATCCCTATTTTACTCATTCAGGTGACAAAAAGGGTGCAACAAATTGATGACTTGACTGGGGAAAGGTATCAATTTCCTCCCCCATTTGGGTTATTTTAGCTTTTCTTTTTGTTTATTTAACTTGCAGGAACCATAACCGGCCCAAGCCTACCTGCAAAAAGCCAAATTCAAAACTGAGCTAAGAGAATTTCATCCGAAATTTTCTTCACAGCCATGTAACAGAAGTGCACGGGTTTTTTGACCCACAGACGCATCTTTCGTGCATGTGCGCTCAAACCACTATTTTTCTTAGCGCATTCTATGCACTACACCAAATGTTTAGTTTTTAGTTACGCATTGGTGCCACATGTGCATCTGTCTACTCTGTGACCTGCACTTATGTCTACTCTGTGACCAGTGCATCTACTCAGAAATTCACACATTGTAAGGGTTTTTGTGATTTTTGGAGGGCCCATAGCCTTCTTAAGATTGATTCTATGCAAATTGTAATATGCACCACTTAAATTCCCTCTCCACATGAAGGGATAGTCAAAACATAGGCACTTAGGGGGGTTAAAATCATTATTTTTCCTCTTTTTTCTTTCATTTTTCCACATGGATGGCTTGCTTTGATTAAAGTTAAGTTGGAATCATTCTAAATCACATATAAAGCTTGCATTGGGACCAGAAATTAGATTTCAATCATTTAGTATGCTCTTCTCTCGCCCCATAGAGAGACCTTGAGAATCAGAAAAACGATTGAGGGAAAATTTCATCTCCTTTAAAAGACAAAATCTTTAGGAGAGGACAACATCCCCCTCAAGACTCCTCTTAGTTTATTTTTCAAACACATCTTAAGATTGTAATGGGCCCATACATGCCCACATGCTACAAAGATAGGATAGTGTTGAAATTTACCTTCTTAGAGTAAATCACTAGGAAAGTTTAAAGGTTTTGTAATGGGCCCATACATGCCCACATGTCCACAATCTAGGATAGTTTTTGAATCTTTCTTAGATTAAATCACACTAGGGAGTTAAAGGATTAGTAAGGACCCATATGTCCACATGCTAGTTCTCTAGGGACTTTAAAATTTCACAAGGTTGTACCAATGGCATTTAGTAAATTAGGTAATCAAAACTTGTAAGAACCACACAAAGTCCACATGCAACAAGATGACACCTAACTTATTAAAAATTTGACACACTTTCACTTTTTCACACACAAAGTCACTATTCACTCACATAGTTTTCATCTCGAAACGTGGAGATTGAAGTAATTTTCCTCCAAAGGGATTCCGAAACACCCCACCCTTTGCTTGACAAAACTATCCACTCCCAATTAATTTCAATGAGATTGGTTCACACCCCCAATCTCTCAAACAACCACATCTAATTTTTTTTCTAAAAACTCACTAAATTTCCTCCATAGGAGGTGCCAAAATAATTTTTTTAGTCTAGGTAGGATCTTGGGGATAGGCACCCAAATAACTCCCCATTATCTGGTTCTCACATCTTCAAACAGTAGAAGTTGTCAAATAGGGAACTTTAAAATCCTCACTACTACATATGGGCAGATTATTCCACGAAAAAGTTTCCACGCTTCCATTAGTTTCATCATTTTTTTAAAGAGGGCGGGATTTTCATGGATATTTTGATGAAAGTTCGTCGCAATATCCATGAAAATCTTTATTTAACCTAGTCGGGATTTTCGTCGCTATAGCGATGAAATTTCATGGCAATAGCGAAGAAATGTTTTCCTATCTCATTGGTCGGTGTTAACGGCTAGTTGACTATTTTATCTATATATAAGTGACTTTAAGAGACTTTGTGAAACAATTGCTATAGTTGAGACACTGTTCTTGGCTTTTGTTTGAGCTGTTTATTTTTTCTGTCACCCACTGGTTGAACAAATCCAATTATCGATCTACATAGCTTGGATTTTGAACTTGCAAGGTTAGTATGTTATTTTTTATTGATGTACTCATTTAACTTGTAATTTTTTTTACAAATGTCCAATTTGCATTTAGCTTGTTTTTTCCTTGATAATATATTATAATATGTGTAGTACCATATTTCATGTCTTTGGTTTTTGGATCTAGTTAGTATATTCTATGGAAAAGGGTATGTGGATTCCATAATATTCTAGGTTTATGGAATCCACATACCCTTATCCCTTCAATTGTAGCTATAATCTCTCTCTCTTTTCATTGATAAAGATATGGAATTTCTCTTGAAACTCAACCCTGATCGGTGAAATGATAGTAATTGATTCCTATATTCCCTTCTTTAACAGGGACTAATAAGATACATAAACACTAACCCTAAACTTATGTTAGGTATATATGTCATTATTATATAAAGAAAACATTTGTACACATATGACCTTATTATAAAGATGTTATCTATGTCGTCATGATGTTGATCCTCTACACATATGATCACCTTATTATAAAGATGTAGGTCACTATAAATAAACATATCATAATCGAAAGGAGTGTATGGTGTAGGTAAGACAATTACTTGTCAGGACAAGGATTTGTCACAATGAATGAAAATGACAGGAAGCTTGCTTGGTTAAGAGTGGCATTAGAGGTGAGGGGCAATGGAAAATGTTATTGCCCTTGCTATGATTGTAGAGGCTTGCAAAATAGAATACTTTTAATAACAATAGCCCAAAGACATTGTAGGGAGAAGGGGCACGCCAAAGGGGGTTTTGAATATCGTCCCTTGGTAAGAGGATTCAATATTTAATATATTCTCTGTAATAATCAGTATTTCATGAATTTTAGTAATATTTCTTATTGGGATTTTTATATTTTCTATACGCACTAACTTTTTTATGTTGTTTTTAAATATATAGATGATGCCCCCAAAGTGTCGACCTCCCGAGAGTTATTTGCCAAGTACTAGCAGAAATACTTCTTTACATGGAGATGAACTTTGAGATCAGAATATTGAAGCTGTTGATCAATTTATTAAAGATGATATGGATAGAGATAACATTAGTGATTCAAATCAAGAAGATGAGATACATAGATTGATCCAAGACACATTTTCTCCAATGCATGAGGACAACCAAGATGATAGTCATGATGTTGATCCTCTACTAGAGAAGTCACGTCAACCTCTTTATGAAGGCTCAACAACAATTCGTTTATCTTCTATATTATTGTTGGTGAACCTGAAGGTTTTGAATGGTTTATCAAACACATGTCTCACACAGATACTAAGGTATTCAATTTGTTAATTATTTATGCTTGCATGTTCACAAATACTTAAAAGTTTCAATTTTTTCCTATATTGCTATTGTTTTCTAATTTGAAAATTAGTATATTGGATGATATATTAATGATCAATATTGTTTACATTGACTTATTGTTTAGAATTTTGTAGATTGTTAGGTGATGTTCTATTACCGACGTCAAATATTTTGCCACGCACATATCAAGAAATATCTGGGATTATGAAAGAAATTGGAATGGACTATCAGGCTATTGATGAATGTCCTAATGATCATATTATATATCATGGACAATATGCAATATAAAATGAATGCCCACAATGTCAAATAAGTAGATATCGAACCGATAAAGCGTCTAAGAAGGTGTCTCACAAATTTCTTCATTATATTCCAATAATTTCACGTTTCCAACGATTATTCAGGTGCCAAAGTATAACATAGTTTATGGGTTTCCATGAAAAGAAAAGAAGTCAAGATTATGTTCTTTGAATGCCTGCAGATGGTTCTGCATTGAACTACATCGATGAAAAGTGGCCAATTTTTAAAGAAGAACCTCGTAATGTTAGACTTCCGTTGGCAGCTGATGGTGTCAATCCATTTGGAGAGCTTCGTTCTACATACTCAATGTGTCATGTTTTTGTTATAAACAATAACCTTCCTCCTTGGACGTCGATCAAGAGAGAGCACATAATGTTGGCAATGATTGTTCCAGGTATTTAATTATCTTTTATTTTCTTTAAAGCATGACAAAATATTTCATTTCTTTGTTTCGTGCATGGTAATTACTTCTTTTATATATCACGACATCTAGATAAGTATAATTAATCATGCAGTAGGTTGAACCAATCAGGTAGGTACCAGGTTAAATATATGAACGTATATATTGAGACTCTCATCGATGAGTTATTGAAGTTATGGGTTGACGTCACTATGTATGACATCTCTAGACCAATAGGGCAAAGACGATTTCAATTTCATGGAATACTATCATGTGTTGGATCATGTTGTCATTGATGCCAATGGTT
>JASDQU010392798.1:0-10995 GCA_032191745.1 Picea mariana | reverse complement strand
TCCATGTAGCTTTTGAACTGTCTCCATGAATGCAGTGGAAACTGTACTGGCTTTGAAGGGATGAGAGAGTGCACAAAAGTGTGTGTACTTGGTTAGTCCATCAACAATCACCATGATGACACTCTTTCCTTCAGACTTCGGTAACCCTATGATGAAATCCATGGAAATCTCCTCCCAACGCTGACTTGGGATGGCTAATGGTTGTAAAAGACTCGGGGTCTTAATTGTTTCCACCTTATTTTGTTGGCAAACCAAACATTCTGCCATAAACCTTTGAACATTAGTTTTAAGGCCATCCCAAAAAAATTCCTTCTTGACCCTATGGTAGGTTTTCAAAAATCCCAAGTGCCCTCCCACTGGAGAGGTGTGCAATTCCAATAGTACCTTTTGTTTGATTTGGGAGTTCTTACATAAATATAAGTGATCTTTGTACCATAGTGAATCATTTTTCCATGTAAATTTATCTGATGCACTGGAATCCTGCTGCAACCTTTGAATGAGAGTCCACATGTTTTCGTCATTCTTCCATTCATCCATTGCTTCTATTATCCAATCGGGTTGGATTATCCAGATAGCATAGAGAAAGGACTGAACATCTTCATCCTTTCTTGAGAGTGCATCTGCCAAAACATTTTTCTTCCCCTTTTTATAAATGATTTCAAAATCATAACCCAATATTTTGGTCACCCATTTTTGTTGTTCTTATGAAGACAGTCTTTGTTCCAAGAAGTATTTAAGACTATCATGATCTGTTTTGACCTTGAAGTGCATATCTATTAGGTAAGGGCACCATTTCTTCAATGCATGTAGTATTGCCATCATTTCCTTCTCATAAATTGGTTTGTGTAAGTCCTTTCCCTTGAGTGGCCGACTTTCAAAAGCCAGGGGCCTTCCTTCTTGCATTAGGACAACACCAATTCCATTTACTGAGGCATCACATTCCACAATAAAGATTTTTGTGAAGTTTGGTGTGGTCAAGAAAGAGATTTGCACATCACCTCTTTAAGTTGTTCAAAATCTTTAGTTTCCTCTGGAAACCATGAAAATGCATCCTTCTTAGTTAGTGTCATTAAAGGTGTTGTTATTCTCCCGTAGTTCCGAACAAACTTGTGGTAGGAACCTACCAAACCCAAAATCCTCTAAGATTCTTCAATGTTTTGGGAATCAGCTAGTCCATCATGGCCTTAATCTTGTTAGGGTATACCTTGACACCTTCATGAGATAAAATATGACCCAAATACTCTACCTCCTTCACCCCAAAGAAACATTTGTATAGTTTGGCATATAGTTGTTGCTCCTTTAGTAGCTATAGCACCTTGCCAACATGTCACACATGATCCTCCCAAGACTTGCTATAGATTATCATATCATCAAAAAATACCAACACAAATTTTCGAAGGAAGGGATTGAAGATGGAATTCATCAACCCTTGGAATGTGGAAGGTGCATTTGTAAGGCCAAAAGGCATGACCAAAAATTCATAATGGCCTTCATGAGTTCGGAATGCTTTTTTTGGGATATCTTCTTCCCTCATTCTAATTTGATGATACCCTAATGAAGATCCAACTTTGTGAAATATATTGCTCCATGTAGTTCATCTAACAATTCATCAATGACGGGAATAGGAAAATTATATTTAATAGTGATCTTTTTGAGCTCTCTATAATCTGGACACATACGCCATGATCCATCTTTCTTGAATACCATTACCATCAGTGCAGAGTAAGAACTTTGGCTAGGTATAATAATGCCATCCTCTAAAATTTCTTCAACCATGCACTCAATTTCACTCTTATGGGCATAAGGGTATATGTACGACCTGATATTAGGAGGAACACTCCCAAGAATTAAGTGAATATCATGATCATGATTTTGAGTGTGTGGAAGACCTTTGGGAATATCTTCAAATACTTTGGAATGCTTATCAATGATCCCTTGGAGATTTAGGGGAATAGATGGCTTAGATGTTTGAACATCTAGTGAGCATAGTTGTGCAATTACACCTTGATGCCCCTTTTTCAATAATTTTTTCATGCCATTAGATCTTATCACCTTACTGGGTTTCCCTCTGATACCTCTTAACTCAATTTCTTTTCCTTCCATTGAAAATTTCATGAAAAGTTCTTGAAAATTAAAAACCATTGTTCCTAATGATTGTAACCATTGGATTCCTAGTATAACATTAGCACCACCCATGGGTATAACAATCATTGGAATATTCATTACATATTCCCCCATAGTAATATTGATCTTATTTCATTTTCCCGAGCAATTGATAGTTCCTCGATCTGCAATCATTATTGAAACTCTGGTGCTGGATATAAAAAGCAATTGAGAGCTTTGTCTAATTTATAGTGAATGAAATTATGAGTACTGCCAGAATCAATTATGACTATTACCTTTTTCTTTTTGATATATCATTCGATCTTGAGGGTTTGAGGAGTGTTAATTCCAGCCAATGCATTACATGATATCGTGGGAGTCAACTCTTCATAAGAAAACACTTCTACGTTTTCATCTTGAGATGGTTCTTGTTCTTGTTCTTCTTCTTCTTCCTCTTCACAATCTATGTAGAATAATTTCTTCTCACCACGCTTATGTACCTTACTGTACTTGCTATCACAATTAAAGCATAAACCTTTTACTTTTCTTTCCTCCAATTGTTGAGGATTCAACCTTGTAGGTTGAGGTGTTTTAGAAGAAGGAGAATTATTCTCTCGATAGATGTTAGGAGTGGTCCTTCTAGTTGCCATAGCTATATTTTTACTTTCAACATTTCTTGCCACCCTAAATGCATTCTCCAATGATTTGGGTTCCCAAAGGCGAACCTCATGTTGAATGTTATCTCTTAAAGTTCCTATGAATACATCAATCAAGTGATCATATGGAATATCTATTACCTTTATATTCAATCTTTGGAAGTTCTCAACGTGCTCTATAACTGAAACCTTTTGCTTGAGATTTATCAATTGGCTAAAGAAGGTATTGCTCCTTGTATCCTCATAGTGTGCTATCATTTCTTTCGTGAAAACTATCCAAGTGACAAGTGATTTGTAAGAACAAATCCATCGATACCACACAAATTGATTGGGTTCTAAATATAAAGAAGCAATTCGTACCTTTTGTGTATGTGGCACATCATGCAGATCAAAGAATTGCTCCATATGAAGTATCCATGTGATTGAGTCCTTGCCATCAAACTTTCTCATATCGATCTTAGGAACGTGGTCGGTCTTCAACCCAAAGTTAGAGTTTCCCCATTCTTGATTCATCTTCCTTGTGTCCTCATCATGAATTTTTTGGGATACATTTTCACTTTCAGGTGTCTTCTCTATTAGGAAATTTTTCAATCATTCCATGATCTCCCTTTTTAAACCATCCATCATCCCTTGTAGTTCATCTTTTGTCATTGTCTTCTTTTGTAAATCATTTATGTCACTACAAATTTCTTCACCTTCATCAAGAGTCTAAGTAGGACTTTCTATAGGCTTATTTGGTATAGAAGTTGCCTTTTTTGGTTGCATGTTATCCAAGTATCACTTTCAAACCTTGATTTTGAGGTGGTTCTGCTAGACAATCTTTCTTCTGCTGTATATCCAAAGTTTCGGCCCTTCTGGGTATGCAAATTTATTTTTTGTAGTTCTGTGATATTTCTTCTCTGCAATTCAACAGGTCTAATCAAATTTGGATGTGCCAAGTGAAATTTATGGTAACTTCTCCATAGCTTGCTGATTTTTTTCCTTTCCAGGAGATCTCCCTTGTATAGCATTCCCCACACAAAATAATTGATATACAATTCTGAAACTTGTACCAGAAATACTACGGACTATCCACTATCCAATGCAACTGGTCTCACTCAATTTGGATACTCTATGAATAAGTTATGATTGTTTTACTTGGAACACCTGCTTGAGACTAGTCAGATACCCTATCTTTCACATGGTGTATATACAAATGTAATATGACCCATAATATGAAATTTTTATCACAGATACCTTGATAATTTCAATGAATAACCTATGGATTTCAGGTTCTAAAACGTTACAATTTTTTTTTATAACGAAATTCCACGATGACTCAATTCAGGATGATTCAAGAACCCTGTCTTTCACAAGCTGTATATCCGAAAGTATAAGGCCTCAAGAGCTGAAATTTTAACCCAACATACCTTGTTCTGTCTACTAAATATTCTACAAGGGGTTTTGTTTGAAAAGTTGTAGAAAAAATGTTATAGAGAAAATTCCAAGGTGTCTTAGATGTAGCAGTGAAACCCCAAGACCTTGAGCTCTGATACCATATGTTAAGAACCAAATATCATTATAGCATAGAAAAACCTCAGAATAATTACTCAATGCCTTGAAAAAGAGATAAATTCATATAATAAGCCTCTTCAATGGGGAAACCTCCTTATACACCACATAAATGTCAAATACAAGATGATTCAAAATGAAAATGTCTCCTTGGTATATATATAGGAGACTAGGATGTATAATTACAACTAATGGAACCAAGCCGACATAAATAAAGTAACATTACTAATGTAACATGCCCCAATTAAGGGGTAATGTTCCATTATTTAGGGCTTAACATAGCATGAGCAAGAATCTTGAACTAATAAGAAGAATATTAATAAAAGAGTATAAGACTAAGAATGAGGGGGATCCTTAACCGAGAACATATCTGATTTTGAAATAGTGTGAAATAGAAATATACAAAACCACCCAAGCTCCACATGAGGGAGGGTGTCCCAGTCTGGCCCCATTGAAGTAACCCCATGGAATTCCTTATACCAGAGAGAGTATGATAGGTGATATTATGAATATTTCCTTTGATTTTAAACTCCAAGATTAATTTTTCAATTAGCGCTTCCAAAACCTCAGGAGGGTTATGAAAAATACAAACATTCCTATCCCACCATATAAAATAAATTAAGAAGAGGGGAATAGAAATAATGCCCCTGGAAATCAAATTTTCATTCCACTTTTGCATCCAATCAACATAATCATCATCCAGACCTGGTAAAATCACATTGAGTGATTTTGAAATTGCAGTCCACACCTGCTGTGTAAATGGATATGAGGCAAAAATATGTTTTTCTGTCTCAACTTCGGCCTTGCACATAGCACATATTCGCGGCCCAATACATCTTCGTTTTAGTCCATTATCATAGGTGAGTAACTTGTTTTCCAAAATCATCCACATTAACATATTTTCTTTTTTGGGGGCATGATTAGCCCAAACGAATTTGCACCACCACTTTTTGCTGCCGTCAAATTGAACCTCAACTTGACCCTGATAACCAAGCTTTGTTGTAAATTGGCCTGTCTTCTCATTTCTCGACCAAATTAGAGTGTCTTCAACCTCTTGTTGTAAACATGTGAAGTTAGAGTATAATATTTTGATGTACTCTTCTCAATCGACAACTTTGTCTCCCTCGAGCTCTAAAAAATTAGATGATCTCCAAGAGATTCTAACAATACAATCCAGTTCCACCACTCTTGCATCCATAAAGTGAAGATATCATGGTCATGTAGATCTTCTACCAATTATTCAAAGAGTTTGTATCCTTCCCCCGAGATTTCCTAGGGGCATTCTCTTATCATGAGACTTTTCCCATTCCCAATATGCCACACCATCCAATTACCAATCATGGGGGAAGCTTCAAACATCGCTTTCCAACATATTGAGTTGTTAGACCCCAAATATTTTGGAGTTTTTATGCAGTCCACAAATGAAAAACCTGGAAAATACTTCGAATACATTATCCTTCCCCAAAGGATTTTATTATGAAGAAGCCTCCATAATCATTTTGCAGCTAAAGATTTGAAAAATCAAAAGATGTTTTTGATGCCCCATATGCCTATCTCCTTTGGAATGGAAATTTTCATCCATTTCACAAGAGGGATACCACCCGCTTGCTTCTGCCCAGACCAAATAAATTGAGAACATATTTTCCTAATCTTGCTTAAAATTTCTTTTTGGATTTTAGCCAAATATGCCCAATACATAGAAATGATCGAGAGGACTGATTTTATCAAGGTGAGCCTCCCCCCTTTGTTTTAGAGTCATTTGACACCTTCTATGCTCATGACGACTCATTGGCCTCAGTTACATCCTTGTCCCTATTTGCAGGAGAAAAATTCCACATTTTCCTCCCTAAAAACATATTAAAAATCCCATTTTCCAATATGTACACGGCTCTCCTTAACACAACTCGCGTACATATGCGCCTTGCTAGTTAGAAACCCTTGTACATGTTTAATTAGCTCAAAAAATATACAATTCATGATATTTCATGCGGAGTTGATGGGTTCCCTAGGTTCCCAACCTCCTATAGCCCATGCATAACTACTCCAACTAACAAAAAGGATTATAAAAGAGAGCCTTAGGATGGAGGAAAGATAGATAAAAGAGATGCAATCCCATGTTTGCAGTTTCCTTATAGCCCTGCAAGCCCATGTTTCCCTATATTTATGAGATTATCTTCCCCCTAAAAATCCTTGTTTTCAGGATTTGTGTTCTTCTTTCTTCCTTAGACCCATCAAGACACAAAAAATTGGAGGTAGCCTTTGTCATCTCAGGCCTTGGGTAGAGGAACTTGAAGCTTCGTTCCAGGATTGTGCCGCAACAGTTACAAGTTGTAACCAACCCAACCAACCCCTTTTTTTTGTTATCAATAAAAAAACTCTCATTCTCCTCTGATTCTTTGTGTTAATTCGTGATTTCAATGATATTATGAGTATCTTGTTTTTAATCTATCATAAAATTCGAATCGATTATATTTAGTTAGTTAGCAGATAACTACTTTATTGTAGTTTTATACTTCTTTGGTTGCAGGAGTTTAAAAGATCATTATCAAGGGTTTCGAGAGCAAAAGACCTCACACGAGACCTACTTCAAACGTAGGGTTCCATGAATGTTCTTATTCATTTCTTCTAAAATTTAGTTACTTCAAGTAGTTACTTCCAATTGATTGTCCAATTAGAGGTTTAGAGGAGTCTTGTAAAGGAACTTCTCTGTTGTGACCTTGACCCTCTTAGGACACTATAATTATAGGGAACGAATACTTTGTACGTAGCATGCCCAGGTGGACTTAGCCACCGAGTACAATAATCTATCTATAGCAGTTTATTTCTCCCCGACGACGAGCCCAACCTCTTTCCGATCACTATCTGTATCGAATCAATCTCCATGCCTTTTACTGCGTGCTCTTCCCAACATCAGGGTTGCTGAATTATATATATATATATATATATATTGGTTTGGATTGGATTCCTTTTTATCCTGCAAAGGTGGGTTCATATTAAAAAATATCCTGAATCAATTTCGTCATGGCGGCTCATATTTTTAATATAAAATGTTCCAAATATAAAATGTAAAGAGTTCCTCAAATTTTTAATATCTGAAAACGGAGGAGGTTACCATAAGATGGTAATACAGATATATGCTAATATAGATATGGGCGAAATCGCCATTTTCAATAGTGTGAATTGCATTTTGAATCATAAATGAATTCAATTCAGTAGTGGAAAAAACAATCAATCACTCAAACCATTTCAATCACTCGTTTACAACTCAATATTTAATAGTTCGTTGACAACGCAGGAAAGTTAAAGGTGTAATACTTAGGAAAGGCGGATCCTTGTGATGTTGATGTTACTTAGGGTACGTAGGTCATGTAATCCTGTTTATGGATAATCATAATGTGTTTCTTTGACTTATATCATCTATTTACTTCTCTCATTACTTTATGAGAAAGTTATCCATCAATCTTCATCAATGGTGGGTAGCCTAGTGTTCATACGTGGATAATAGACTCGACCCATTTCAATAAATAAAGCGATCGGACATTGCCTTTAACGTGTCTCATGTCTCTTGGTTTACGGAAGTCTTCTCTTGGTTTACGGAAGTCTTATCACAGATCAGAACCAATCAAGCTGAACTCACCGATCCACTCACTCATCTCTATAGACCATGCATTCCACAACCGACCAACACAACAATTATTAACCTCGTTACTTCGGAAACCTTCAAACCTCACAACCGACCAACACAACAATTATTAACCTCGTTACTTCGGAAACCTTCAAACCTCATCATAGGGGCTTGGCTCATTGGACAGCAACGTGAGATCAGCTACCCTGCTACCCAAAGCAGGATCGGAACCATCAAGTTCTGTGGAAGGAAGAAAGATTGCTGAGGGATCAAGAGAGCCAGCGACGGGATTCTATGAAGGAAGAGCAGCTTCACCAGCAGAGGCAAGGGCACTTGATCACCCAGTAAAGGCAGAGGAAAATGCAGTGGTAATGCTGTGTCCTCTCAACCTATTATAAATAGAGGAGTTCTTCAGTGTAATCAACAAACAAATCTAATAGATCATTCTCTTTGTTATAGAAGGTTGTTGGTTTTGCAGTTATTTACTTGTGCTTGTGATATTGTATTTTTCTCAATATCTACATGTGATACGGCCGGCATTCGAGCAGGTAAGGTTCTGCGCCTTCTTTACCAGGTTCCTTTCATTCATTCGCCTTATATTTATTGCTAATTATTGACGATAATATGCAGCCTCGCAATAGCAAGCGAAGCCCCAGCCACCAGCTCTCCCTGGGCAACAGCAAAAGTGACTGGAAGAATCACTATTTTAGAGTATTTGACGCTCCCAAGTGAAAATGGCGATATCGTTGTGCATGAAAACCATTGCGTCTATTCTGGTGGTTGCGACATTGGTGCTCAGGGAAGTCCCAACAGTTGTGGTCGCTGCTCCTCCTGCACTGCACCCTAATCCTCATTCTCCCACCCCGCCCCCACCTCCACATGTTCACTCTTCCCCAGAGGCGACCGCAGCAGGAGAGTGTTTCCCGAAATCTCATTGCGGCGAGAATGTTCCAAATTCACCTTGAATGTTGCAATAGATGTGATAAATAATGGTGAAAGTCTTCCATGGAATTTAATTGAATTCCCTAGACACCACGCATTCTAGATTTGCAGTGGATATGTGATAAATAATGATGAAAGTCTTCCAAGGAATTTAATTTAATTTCCCTGGAGACCACACATTCTAGATTTACAATATATATGCATAATATATATGCATGTGATTCAGATTATGATTTGAAATTTTAAATTCATGAATATATTTATGTGGAAAGGTGTACACTTATTGATAATGGGCAGATTTAATAAGCTTTTAGTGCTTAATAAGTTTTCTATAGACAAGATTAAATATGGTTGGAATATTTTTAGTAGTCATATAAAATAAATGGTTGTGATTTCAATCATTAACTTCCTAACTATTATAAATACATCTATTTATGTGTTTACTTTTTTACATTTATCTAATCATATTTAAAAATTACTTTAATAGCTAACTAATTGCCATGTAAGTGATTAAAAGAAATTAAAATAGATAAATAAAGTGCAACTGTTTATTTGTTAATCAATAATAAAATTTAATATATTCTTTTAAGAATTATCTTATCAACTTTTTGAGATTCACCAACAACTATTTAACTGCTATGCTAATTTTATGTTTATCATGCAATCATATTCTTTGGTGCAAGTAGCTTTGTAACAGGATTTGAAACGTTTCAAGTCCACACGCACAAACTTAAGACCTGGCCACATGGCCCCATGGCGCTTCTTAATTCATCCCCCTTCCTTACACATATCCTCTTTCGGTTTCTCTTCTCTAGTGATTGGCTTAGCCTCGTGTGATACTTGTGGACTAGGTTTTCCAAGCTTCCATTTTCAAAGAGGTGTTTTGTAGGTACTAGTGCAACTCTCATTCATTCCGATAGCTATAACGAAACGAGCATCCTACACACCCGAAAGTATGATTCCACACGTGTGCACTTTACAGAATGTCGGCCCTGATCACTTGTTGCGGATCCAGTCCGGCGAAGAGAAGTGATGAGTTGACGCAGGCAGATCTTTTCCGCGTAGAAGCTGATCCCTGACTACGAGATTGCCCCTCAAAGCCTGAGCAAAGCTCAGGACCAGGACCCTATATTTCTTCCCCTCAAAGCCTGACTATTAAGAAAAGGTGACTCCCCTGCCCCCCTTCAAGCGGGTTCTAGCTCCACTCGAAGAAGCAAACTACAACTCGTTAGCTCAGTCACTGCCAAGTCGAGTACCCTTTCCTCAACTCGAGCTAAGGTCTACTACTCGATAGCTATGGAATCTCACTCAAGCCTATTAACTTAGATTTTATTATATTATTTACATGTTGAATTTATTATTTTTTTCAACAAATGGAATCTCAATCAATCAAGGTTCGTTTTTTCTATTTTTGTCCTTCAACGTTTGAAGTTTGATAGAAAGAAAAACGTGACCCACACCAAACATACTCGGAGCCTCTTCACATGGCAATATTATAAGGTTTTTTTTTTTTTTACTTTTCCTTCCGCTTGTCACTTAACATACAAATACTTAAGGTTTGTTTTTTAACTTTTCCTTCTTCCTCTATTATCTTAATAAAAAGACAAAATAAAAAATTTACTATTTAATTTGAGAAATTAATGTATGAAATGAAATTATTATTTAAACTTTTTACTCTTGACTTAAACTTTTTAAAACCTAGTAACCCCCTTAACTCAACACTATACCTAATACCGACCTTATGGTTTCTGCGTATTATTCTCCGACGAGTAGTATGTTTTAGAACTTATAAACTCTTTAATAGTATTAATGCCCCCTCTTTCATTAACAATAGCATATTTTATTTAACACCCTCTTTCTCTCAAACTTAACCTATTCTTCCAAACAGTCCTTATACCCAATAATCCACTTGACTTGACTCACTTTAATAACATTACTAGTATTAGTATTATGGTTGAAATAACGTAATAATACCTTTGATAAATTAAACTAATTCTAATTCTCCTTTTAGTCAACCCCTTCTTTAGCTTTGCCTTAATAACTTTAACCTAATTTTAGCCTATTTTATTAAGCTTATTCTAAACATTAATAAATTAAAGTAATACCTTTGATAAATTA
>JASDQU010392794.1:0-10940 GCA_032191745.1 Picea mariana | reverse complement strand
GGGGGGGGGTCCGGAATCAAAGATGCATCTATCCAATAGTCGTGATTTGAGTGCCCGGATCAATGGTGCACACGCAATCCGGACATCCTCTGTCTTTCTGCATTTAATCGACATGCCCCCCCCCTTCTTGTTGTGTCATCTTGCCATCTGTCCATCTCCCCTCTTCTGGTCCGTGCGGTCCCTTTCCCATCTCATCATCCACTCACCAACTGCCATGTGTCCCACTCTCTTCCACATCAGCCTCCCACTAAAATGTGCCCATTATATCTCATCTCTTACCCCCTCTGCTTATTATCTTCCACCATGTGTCTTCCCCTGTAACCTCTCTCACACCCTCATAGTTTCGGTGTCACCACTCCCGTTATGCGCCCCATCCTTCATGCTGGCCTCCACGCCTATTCATCAGGCCGTTCAGCTAATCCAGGTGGCAGCACGAAGGATCTTCCACGTCGCAAAAGTGCTGAGTTGGATGGGCCATCCTCAATCCCAATGAAGTAGTTGGTGGTGGTTAGACATCGCCTCCACCATAATGGGAAAGTCCGGAGATGAATTAAAAACATGTCGATTCACCCATGGAACTGTTAGGAGTTCGATTGCATTTTCCAAAGGTGCACGATCATTCAGAGACTGCAGGTGCAGATTGTCAAAATCCATGCAGACACAAAGTTTTAATGAAACGTCTCGATTTTGTTGTTGTTGTTGTTTCGAGTATATGTAGGCGTTTTCGCCATTTTTTGTATCTATCGATGGTAGAGAAAAGCTCCTGACTGTAAAGTTTTAACAACCATTCTAGTTTCATGGTTGTGCATCTGTATCTGAGATTTCTTGTTTTATGACAAACAGTTTTCTTANCTTCCACATCAGCCTCCCACTAAAATGTGCCCATTATATCTCATCTCTTACCCCCTCTGCTTATTATCTTTCGCCATGTGTCTTCCCCTGTAACCTCTCTCACACCCTCATAGTTTCGGTGTCACCACTCCCGTTATGCGCCCCATCCTTCATGCTGGCCTCCACGCCTATTCATCAGGCCGTTCAGCTAATCCAGGTGGCAGCACGAAGGATCTTCCACGTCGCAAAAGTGTCGAGTTGGATGGGCCATCCTCAATCCCAATGAAGCAGTTGGTGGTGGTTAGACATCGCCTCCACCATAATGGGAAAGTCCGGAGATGAATTAAAAACATGTCGATTCGCCCATGGAACTGTTAGGAGTTCGATTGCGTTTTCCAAAGGTGCACGATCATTCAGAGACTGCAGGTGCAGATTGTCAAAAGCCATGCAGACACAAAGTTTTAATGAAACGTCTCGATTTTGTTGTTGTTGTTGTTTCGAGTATATGTAGGCGTTTTCACCATTTTTTGTATCTATCGATGGTAGAGCAAAGCTCCTGAATGTAAAGTTTTAACAACCATTCTAGTTTCATGGTTGTGCATCTGTATCTGAGATTTCTTGTTTTATGACAAACAGTTTTCTTACTCCGTCTATGTTTTCGTCTCATACCAAAGAGTTCATGATCGAATGATTCGCATGGATTGTTGCAGTTATGTTATGATAAAGGATTTGTTGTTACATTATTGTATTCTCTGGTCTTCTGTGTTTGAATGTAAAAGGATCTTGCATTTGGACGCTTTCTTCTCTAGTCTGTTAGAAACCTGATGTTTATGACAGACCTTCACACTCTTCTCATACAAGTCTTCCCCCTGCTCATCCTTATTACAACTCACTGTTTGAAGTTTATCTAAGACCTCACTTGCCCATGCATGCCTGGCCTAGCTTCAGAGTTGAGATGATATTGTTCTGAGTTTCCTTCTATTTGATCATCCCTTTACAAACAAATCGTGACATTAAACTGATGGGTGTTGGGCTCTTCTCTTGCTACAATCCAAGAGTGACTTCCGATGCTAACATGTAGTTCCAAATTGAAGAACTTCTAAAGAAGGGGTATATACTCCTAAGTGTGTCACCTTGGGGTGCCCCGGTCCTGTTTGTGAAGAAGAAATATGGGACATTGAGATTTTTCATTGATTTCAGATAATTGAATATAGTTACTATAAAGAACAAGTATCCCTTGCCAAGGATCGATGATCTCTTTGATCAGTTGAAGGATGCCAAGATATTTTAAAAACTAGATCTCAAGTCAAGATACAATTAGGTAAGGATAAAGGATGAAGACATCAACAAGACCGCCTTCAGAACAAGGTATGGTCATTATGAATTCACAGTGGTTCCATTTGGGTTATCAAATGCACCTGTTGTTTTCATGTGCCTAATGAATGGTGTATTCAGGGAATATCTAGACAAGTTTGTCATAGTATTTTTGGATGACATCCTGGTGTATTCCAAGTCAAAAGAAGAGCATGAACATCATATGAGGATGGTGTTGTAGGTTCTAGGTGCTAAGCAGATCCATTATTTGGGAAATATCATTTCAAAATATGGGATAGTCGTGGATCTTGAGAAGATAGAAGCCATCATAGAATGGTCAATGCCAAAGAATGTGACAGAAGTCAATTCCTTTATGGGTCTAGCTGGATATTATGGGAGATTCATTGTAGGGTTCTCAAGAATAGCTCACCCCATCACTTCCTTACAAAGGAAGAAGAAGGAATTTCAATGGACAGAAGAGTGTGAGAGAAGCTTCCAACAATTGAAGTAGTTTTTAACCAGTGCTCCAATCCCGAGGATTGCATATCCTAATGAAGATTTTGTAGTGTGTACAGATGCATGAAAAGAAGGACTAGGAGGAGTACTCAATCAGAATGGGTTTGTGGTATGTTATGAATCCAGAAAGCTGAAGGATCATGAAAATAACTATGCAACTCATGATTTGGAGTTGGCAGCCATTGTACACGTTCTAAAGAAATGGAGATATTACCTCATGGGAAAGAGGTTTGAATTGAGGACATACCATAATGGTTTGAAGTATTTTTTTGATCAGCCAACCTTAAATGCTAGGCAGAGTAGATGGTTGGAATTCCTTTGTGAGTGTGACTTTGATATCAATAATATCAAAGGAAAGGAGAACAAATTGGCTAATGCACTCAGTAGAAGAGTGCATGAACTACATGCTATGACCATTAACATGTATTAAACTTGTATTAAAGGCATAATTTCGGAAGTTGCAAATGCAGATTTGCAGTACATGGAATTTGTGACAAAGCTACATCAAGGTAAGATGCTACAAAAATTGGAAGATTATAGATTGGAAGCTGATGAAACACTCTTGTACAAAAACATAAATTATGTAACTAATTTATAGGAATTGAGAAAATGATCTTGAAAGAAATGCATAATGTGCCTTATGTTGGGCACCCTGGATATTAGAAAATAGTGGCAGCAGCCAAGAGCCATTACTTTTGGATGGGTATGAAGAAGGAAATTGCAAAATACATCACCAGATGTATGGAGTGTTAGGAGGTCAAAGATGAACATAGGCATCCAGCAGGGTTGCCACAACCTTTACACAATCCTGAGTGGAAGTGGGAAGTGGTGACAATGGATTTCATCACAAGATTACCCAGAACAAATAAGAAACATGATTCCATAATGGTGGTGGTGGATAATCTTACAAAAGATTCCCATTTTATTCCATTGAAGACTACTCACAAGGAAACAAATGTTGTYGATATCTATATGAGGGAAGTAACATGATTGCACAGTATTCCCAAGACAATTGTGTCTGACAAAGACCCAAAATTTACCTCAAAGTTCTGGAAGGGGTTATTCAAAGGGTTCACAAYGAATMTGAACTTCAATGTTGCTTATCATCCTGAGTCTAATGGGTAGACAAAGAGGTTGAACCAAGTGATAGAAGATATACTAAGGATGTATGTGATGGACAAACCATCTAAATGGGAAGACTACCTACACTTTGTAGAATTTGCCTACAACAATGGGTATCAAGCATCATTGAAGATGAGCCCATTTGAAGCACTTTATGGAAGAAAGTGCAACACACCAATAATATGGGATAACCCAATTGATAGGACAGTGGTTGGGCCAGAGTTGCTCAAGGAAATGGAAGAGAAAATGTTGAATATTAAGCACAATTTGAAGGTTTCCCAAGACAGGAAGAAAATTTATGCTGATAAGAATAGGACCCACAGGGAGTTTAAAGAAGGTGATCATATTTTCTTGAAAGTGAAAGCCAACAGAAGTTCCCTGAAACTTGGAAACTGTTCCAAGTTGGTAGCCAGATATTGTGGGCCATTTGAAATCCTAGAAAATATTGGACCAGTTGCATATATGCTTGCATTGCCTGCATCCATGACTATACATAATGTGTTTCATGTTTCATTGCTTAAGAAATATATACATGATCCTAATCATGTGATTCATTGGAATGTGATTCAGGTAGAGCAAGAAGGAATCTTCCAGGTGCATGTGGTGCTCATATTGGACCGGAAGAGGAAACAACTATGGAATCAAGCCATAGGGCTTGTAAAGGTCCAATGGACCTGATATGATCCTGAGGATGTGACGTGGGAGCATGAGGATGTTATGCGGGAAAAATACCCACATCTTTTCGAATATTTTGAAAATCTTGCTGATGTTATGTAAATAAATTGCACGGAGGACAGTGAAAAAATAAGGGGAGGGGATTGTAATACCCCAGGCCGAGCCCCTATGAAATGTACTGATGTTTGTAGGCTGGTGAGCCAAGTGTTGATAAGCTGGTAGGACTATGTGTTATTAGGCCAGAGAGCCTGGGCGTTAAAGGCCATAAGCCTAATATTTTTATATCCAATTATGCAGATCATTAATAAAATTTATACATCACTGCGTGTAGACCAACCACGAAGAAAGAGTGATGGGGGATGAAGCTCCACTGGGATGGGTAAGTTAGAGGTGGTTGAGAGGTTGGAAAGAGGGGATAATCTTAGGGGCTTAATTCCAAGAGAATAATAATTTATTATTATTCCAAAAGTTGATTAGAAGGATATGTTTTTATCCTAAGTTCCTTTGGGAGGATGAGTGACTTCCAAATGTAAAGGAACGTGCTTCATGGGAGACATGTGTTGGATCAGGAACATGCACTTTAAGTTGGAAATTCAACTTGTTGGGGGGGGTCCGTTTTCTTTTCTCCCATCCTTCGCCTAACTGGGGGGCCTCCATCGTCGACGTCTGCATCTTTCACACACCTCTGAAACTAGTAACTCGTGTAGCTAAACTATGTTTTTCCTGTGAATCCCAACATATTTGTACTTGAAAAAACCATGTTGTGCCTTACTAAATTATGGTTTATGCCATTACCTGAGTTATATTGAGTTCTGTTGTTGTCCTCACCTTGCTAGAAACTGAGTGGAAGTTGGTTGAAGAAGCGGGTTGTCAAGCCTATGGTTAAATAAGTGGGTTTTCAGGCTTGTGGTTGAAGAGGTAGGTTGTCAGGTGTGTCAGAATCTCTCTCTAAGTGTGAGAGTTTGTTGGGAAGTGATTTTCTCCTAGAGAGAGTCCAGCACCAGCTACATAGCTCTGAGAATTATTGATCTGGCCTATTGTTGATACCCTGAAAGGGGAAGTGGAGTAGTTGATGAACTATGGAACGATGAAGGTGCATATTCCTGGGGTGGAACATGCATGTGGGGAATGAAATTCTGTGAGTAGTGGGGTTAATAATTCTCCTGGAGAGAATCCTTCTAGTTATACTGTGCAGTCTCATGTAACCTCAGCCTAGTCTAGGATTCCCTTTCCCTAGGTGGAGCTTAGTCCCAGCTTGGGGGTGACCCATTGTTGAGCTTGATGAGTAGCGTGGTATAAGGCTGGGAGGTTTGTGGAAGGTCTACACGCAGTTGGTGTACTCTAATTGAAAGATAAGTACCTATCCCCATGTTCGTATATGTACATGTGTTATAATTGATGAATATTGCCTATATATGTTGTTATATTATGGGTTTTGTTGTGAGTACTGCACGTATGATTTTATTGTTACTTCCACATTAATCTATGTATTAATTTCTGTCAATTCTAGCAAGAGTCTGTATGGTAGCAATAATTATTTGTTATTTGTTTTAAATCCATTAGACATGCATGTTATATGTATGTATGTATGTATGTATGTATGTATGTATGTATGTATGTATGTATGTATGTATGTATGTATGTATTTATATATGTATGTATGTATGTATGTATGTATGTATGTATGTATGTATGGCGTTGCCCAACCTATTGGTGGTTGGGGACATTACAAATTGGTATCAGAGAATTAAAGACAAGGATAAGGTTGTTTGGGTAGCGTTACCCAGTAGGGGTCGGTGGTCGGGGACGTTATAAATTGGTATCAGAGCTAAGTGAAGTGTCAGAGTAGTGTCGTTCCCTGGCCTATTGGTGGCTAGGGACTTTACACCAAGGGGAAGGGGGATGCAATACCCTAGTTTTAAATATTAGAGTAGATTATATTAAATTATGTAATTTTATAATTATATAGATACAAGTACCAAGCGAGGTGGGTTGAGTTGTAATGACCCCACAATGTACATATATAAATACCTTGTAATATTTTTATCTTGAATCCAAAGAGAAAGGCCCAAATAATGAATGGTTATGATTCCAAGTTGTGAGCTTAGTTAGTATGTTATTCTTGTAATCCAAAGGCACCACAATATAGATATATTATCATGGTGTACTTTAGTTTGTGTTTATATGTTATGAAGAAAAAGAGGAAATATAATCTATATTACAAAAACCATTAAAATTGTTAGTAAGGAGCACAAGGGGACTATGATCCCAAGAGAGAGGAAGAAGAGAGGGGGCGAGGAAAAGGAATCCATGGGTAAAATTTTCCTTGCCACGTGTCCTTTGGATAATTCACTATCCTTTTTACCATGTTTTATTAAAAATATCACTAACCACTTTGACCATATGTATGTCTAAAGGAAAATCGATTACATTTGTGGGGGGGCATCTATGCCTTATGCAACTAAAAGTATAATAGTAGCAATTTTCCTCTTGGATCTTCGTTATTTCATTCTTCCTCTATTATGAAATGAAAATGATGTAAGCTCCCAAGTCTAAAATGGATTCACATGAATGTATCCCATGACAAGAATTTATGGGTTTGAGAGGATGTGTGGGTATAGAGTAAGTGAAATGTTAAGGTGGCATGTAGAAGATGGAAAAATATTGATCCAAGAGAGGAACCCATGGTTATAGAGTGAGAGGAGTGGAAGGGGATAAATAGATTAAGGGGAAAAATACATAGTTAAGCGTGATTGAACCAGAGGAGTCCTGGTATAGGTGACCACCCAGGAAGTTCTAGTTATTGGGTGAAAGTCCAAGAGGTGATGGTTTATTGTATGTGTTTAATTCTACTAGTTTCAATCCCACTTTTCACTCCTTTGGGCATCATCTGATGCAATGAGTGATAAGTAGATTTTTAAAAATCATGAGAAGTTGATCAATTGTGAGTATTACTCATGGATATGGGTCATACATTAATGAATTACTCTATGCAGTTGATCCTAAAAATGATATCTCATATGTTTCACTGTGAAATCCCTTCAATGTTTAAATAAAAAGAGTGAAGGTAGTTCTAACTAAATATTTCATAAGGCACAATAATTACTAAGGTTTTACAAATGGGGTATAAAGATAAGTGGTCTTGATTTTGGGTAAAACTCCACTGTTAAGAATGCTTGAAATAGAGGAGTCTTAGGTCGGGTGACCACCCAGGAAGTCCTAGTTACTAGGTGCAAGCCCTAGAGGTGATGATTGATGCTATGCGATTCATTTCTCTATTTTCAATCACACTTCTTCACCCATATGAACATCACTTGATGTAATGAGTGCTACGTGGACTATTCAAAATCATGAGAAATTGGTGAGTTGAAACTAATAATCATGGATATGGTTAATAGATTAATGACTTAATCTACACAATTGATCTATAAAATTATAGCTCATATGTTGCACTGTGAAATCCCCTAGATGCTTAAATAGAAAGAGTGAAGTGAGCTCTAACTAAAAAGTTCACAAGGGACAATACTTTCTAAGGTTTCACAAATAAGGTAGCAAGCTAAGTGAGCTTAATTGTGGGGAAAACTCCACATTTAAGTGTGCTTGATCTAGAGGAGTCTTGGGATGGGTGACCTCCTAGAAAGTCTTGGTTACCGAGTGCAAGCCTTAGAGGTGATGATTGATTCTATGTGATTCATCTCACTAGTTTCAATCCCACTTGTTCACCCCTATGAGCATCATGACCCGATGCAATGAGTGCTAAGTAGACTATTCAATATCATGATAAATTGGTTAGTTGTGACTAATACTCATGTACATGGATCATGTATTAATGACTTAATCTATGCAGTTTATCCCAAAAATGATAAAAATCCTAATGAATTGTGTAGCGAAGAAGGAAAACACTTGAGTTGGTTAAGGGGAAGGGTTCTATGGACGATTAAATACTATTGAGGTAATTGGAGTACAGTATGTTATGGTGGTTTAGATTGAATGAGAGACATATCCTATTGACTTTCCTTTTCCATTGCAATATCATAACCCAACTTATGGGTGGCATTTATCATGGATGGCTACAACTATGAGGTGGATAACTCCTCCATAAATGGTTTGTTGGATAATCTTCTAAGGAGACATTTGTAATTGTTTCTTTCTCTACATGGATATGTCCATTTTACACATATAACCTCTAATATTTCTTAAATTTAGTTTAATATTTGAATTGTGTACATTTAATTATTTATGAAATATATATTATATTTTAAGAATATATTATTTAACTCATTTTCAAATTAACTTACATTACAATTTTATGGGTTCTATTGGAATCCCCACTTTGAATTACTATTCCAATGGGTAATTGAGGATTTTTTTTATTGGAGTGCCTTGTTGGAAATTTGTGGAAATTTGGGTATATTATAAGCACCCACCTCTAAGAATAATTAGTCATGAAGGTAACCTTGAATCATGATACAGGTCCTCTAATTGGAATATTTGTCGAAGGATTCAAGTGAAGGCCCTAATTTGAGGTTTGATACTCCAGGGATAGGTTTCATCACATAAGAATTTTTTCTAGGATGAGATCCATGGTCTTGTTATTTTAAGGACATACCTCTAAAGAACTCAAGACATTAAGGAATTCATAAACAATGAGGCATGCCTTCTAGCTATAAGGTTTGGTCTTATAGTGGGTCAAGGGACTTCTTTCATGGTTTGGCATAGATGGGAAGGTTATCCTCACACAAGACATGCCAAAAATGTAAGGAATCGCACCTTGAATCACCCCCCTCTAAGGGAAATTAGGGATGAAGGTTTCCTCAAACATGAGACAAACCCTATGGATAAAATCATTTTCCAAGAGTGGGATAAGGGTATAATTCTAGGGTCTATCACACAATGTAATAATAAGATTTACCAAAGCATGCCTTAAAGCTAAAATGTAGGTGCTCTCACCTTTAATTACCTACCTTTAAGGGACATTAACCAATAGGTTGGACTAGGACCATAGATAGGCCCTTTAGATGGAATAAATGACTAAGCATGGAAACATACTATAATTGAATGGTTTGGTGCACTATGGAAGAGTATCCACTCCCATGTCATGCTTCAAGGATAAAATTTATGGGCTTTCTCCTTCAAGCATCCACCTCCAGGGTAAATTATCCTTTAAGGAAACTCATACTATGAGACAATCCCTATGTATGGATTATTTGGCTAAGGAGTGGGATAAAAACCTAATTCTTAGTTTTGGTGCACTAAGGAAGTTTCTCCTCACATAAACAATTATTTGATGCCTTACATATGGACTTGATTGAAGAGACAAGCTCCATGAGTGTTATATGTCCTTGAGAAAGAGGCTGACACAACAAGGATGGGATTCTATCCTAGGGCACCATTAAGGGCTCAAAACTATGGGATTTGGCCTAAAACACAAATTCTAGGGATTTTGGGAAATTAGTTAAGCACTAGGCCATGACACAAGCCATATATAAGGAGTCTTTATCTCATGATGCAATATTATATGTATTATGAAGTTTGAATAACTAAGGAAGAGTCTAATCAAAGAAAAGACATACTTCAAAGAAAAAATAAAGGGTTTAGGTCATAAATGTAATTTCTATGGCTAAAGGAAAATTCACATGGTCCTAGATAATTATGCAATCCCTTAGAAATTAATATTTGGACCACATATAGAATATGCATTGTATTAAGATATGGGACACCATGGATGTGTGTCTTTGATCAAGGAAACATGCAAGGTTAAAATTAGGGTTTTAGACCCTACAAAGTTATTGCATAATTAGTTGGACTAGCATGGTGTCTCAAACCATAGCATGAGTCTTCTAAATGAATGTTTGGCCAACAAATGACATAATGGGCCTATGATATGCTTAATAACCGAATTTTATTTGTTGGGGGGAAGTAATGACCAATCTCATGAATTTTATTGTTGTGACGTAAAGCAAGACGATGTGATGAGACTAGAACTGTGCTTCCAGCTTGAAAAGTTGTGATGTAAAGCCAGTCTAGTATCTTGCTTCCAGCTTGATTGTTGTGACATAAAGTAGGATGAGTATCTTGCTTCTAGCCTTATTGATGTGACATAAAGCAAGACGATGAGATGAGACTAGTACTATGCTTTCGGCTTGACAGCTATGACGTAAATCCAGTCCAGTCTCTTGCTTCCAACCTGATGGTTGTGACGTAAAGAAAGACGATGTGATGAGACTAGTATTGTGCTTCCAGCTTTACAGCTATGATGTAAAGCCAGTCTAGTATCTTTCTTCCAGCTTAAGTGCTGTGACATAAAGCAAGACGTTGAGATGAGACTAGTAATGTTCTTCCAGCTTGAGAATCTATGACGTAAATCTAGTCTAGTATCTTACTTCCATATTGATTGTTGTGACGTAAAGCAAGACGAGTATTGAGCTTCCAGATTAACAGCTGTGACGTAAATCCAGTTCTGTATTATGATGAGCCAACCT
>JASDQU010392790.1:0-10941 GCA_032191745.1 Picea mariana | reverse complement strand
GACAAAGAAATGTACTCCATTGTGCAAGCATGCCGCTAGTGGAGACATTACATTCTTGGGAAGGAGACATTCATCCACACTGATCATAAGCCATTGCAGTTCATGCAGACAGAGGGAAAATTGCATAATGACCTCCATCAAATGTGGTCCACATACTTGTAGCAATTCCACCTCAACATCAAGTATAAAACAGGAATCACCAATCGCATCACTGATTGCCTCAGCAGGCCTCCAATCGTGGCACTCACCACAGTGCTAGAATCTTGCGGCCATGAGACATCTGGATGGCCCCAACTCTATGAGACATAATTTGACTTCGCCACCACCTACCAAATGTTGGGTGCAAATGCAGTTGTCGATAATTTCCATCTTAAGGATGGGTTGTTGTGTCGTCTGGGACATATCTGTGTTCCATAAAGTGAGAAAGTGAAGTTTATCTGGGAATCCCACTACATTCAGGTAGATGGACACTTCGGCGTCGAAAAGACAGTGGAAATGCTACAGAAACATTTCTATTGGTTGAAACTTCAATAGGAAGTCAGCAAGCATATCAGTTCCTTCACTGCCTGTGCTATTGCCAAATCAACCACTAAGAAATAGGGTTTGTACACCCCTCTTGCCACTCCTAATAGGCCATGGGAATCCATCTCAATGGACTACATGTCAAGACTTCCATCCACCAAGTAGGGAAATGAATATGTTTTTTTGGTTGTTGATCACTTTTCTAAGATGGCAATTCTGGTTGCCTGCAAGAAGAGCATCATAGCAGAGGCCACTGCCAATCCCTTCTTTGAACGAGTCTGAGTATATTTTGGAATCCCACAAGCCATTATCTTAGATTGGGATAGTTGATTTCTCATCACATTCTGGTCGAGCCTCTAGTCACTGCTGGACACCAAGCTCACCAAATCCACGGCCTTCCACCCCCAGATAGATGGCCAAACCGAGGTTGTAAATTGAATGATTGTGCATATCCTTCACATGTATAATTCAAAGCACCCTCACACATGGGATGAGAGCGTTCCCTATGTCTATCATAGCTACAACCGAGCCCTGCATAGATCAACTGGCCACAACCACTTTCAAGTGGGGTTGGGATTCCAACCATTGGGTCCCATAGATGTTGCACTTCCCCTTGTGGTCACCTCGACTGACTCATCTCCTGCTCCAACTGAAGCTAACAAATCCACCTGGTTCATTGAGTAGATCTAGCACATCTACCAATAGGTTCAGGATATCCTACAGAAGTCCAATGACAAGTACAAACAGCGCCATGATCAACATCGGGTGCCACATAAGTTTCAGGTGGGCGACAAAGTTTGGTTACACTTGTAGAAAGAACGCCTTATAGGACCCCATCGAAAGCTTCACCCACTCCATTATGGGCCATACACTATCACCAAGGTTGTGGGGGATAATTCTTTTGAGCTCAACATTCCTCCTTTCCTTAGCCTGCACCTAGTGTTCAACGTGGATCTCCTTCGCCCTCATTTCCCACCATTATTGGACACCTCAGAAGTAGCAGAAAAAATGACACCAACAGAGCTCAACCCTGACTGCATCCAACAAGAATCCAATGATCAAATTGTGGATAGACAGATCAAGGGAACTCAACAACAAAGGATCCATCTTTATCGAGTCGTCAAAGCAGGGCAGCTCCTACACCAAGGCAAGTGGCTCACCCGGGGCCAAGTTCAGTAGAAATTTCCTAATCTGATGGGGGACCTCAACGCAATGGAGACCATTGCTTCCTAAGGAGGGAGGATTGATCTATATGGATACCAGTGGCCACCCACCTTTTCCAACTGGTTCAAAACAGTTTTCTAACAATTTTGGCAATTTACTATTTTTAGCAGTTTTAACTTCCGAGGCCATTTTGAAGGCCTAAATGAAGGTTTTTCAGGATCGATATCCTTAATGATATATAAAGGAATAATTGAGCCCTCAAAATGAATCTCCTCAATGATACCTTTCCAACGAGCTATCACACACCTAAAACGGAGATCGTATGAAAAAGTTACGACCCCAGGAAGTTGATGTACTAACTTACCCAAATAGGGCCCACATGACTTTGGCACTTCGTCTCCTAGGGTTAGGTTTTTGGATGTCGAGGGTTTTTGGCATTCTTAATTATTGTAAAAATTTCTTCAGAGCCTCATTGTAACCTTGTTCTTACGAATGCGCACTGCCATCACATCTCTTCTTAGAGATAAGCCGCCACCATTCCAGCAAGCTTGTTTTCGCTGCATTTTACAGTTTCATCTTATTTCGTTATTGAATAAAAAACCAGTTTTACTATATCTCTGTTATTTTGTGTTAAGCACCTATTAATAATCTGTATTCATTTCGTTCTGCTCATAAAATCCGGATCACCCTCGAAGAGGCCCGTGAACATTGCTTTCAGATTCAAAGTGTTATTTCTGTTATTATTCTCATATCATTTCAGTGCTATTCTGGTGAATGTTCTAGTTATATTGGTGTTATTCTACCATTTCTAGCATTTTATTTATGTTCTACATACATTTTATATCTGGTATATTACACGCGTGGTTTGGGTTTTCAACGATGCTCCTACATCAATCTGTTAGCGATCAAATAATTCATTTTGAAATTTGTTTGAAAAATGATGCCTAATATTGCGGGGAACTTTTGAGTGCCTTCCCAAGCTCCAAATTTAGATTTGAAAGTACCATTGGAAATCTTAGGATTTCTAGATGTCAATCGACCATTCAAGCATGTAAAACGGACTCTCCACGACTCAGAAATTCGATTTTTCCCAAGGTAGTTTTGATTTAAAAAATCTGCGCTTTCACCAACTATTCCGCCTTGAACTTTGCTAGTTAGCTGGTGAAAGCTCTGCTTTTCAACAGCTAAAGGGTCGGATTCAGGATGAAATAGCTGGTGAAACCTGTTACATGGTAGAAAGGTCGTATTTTTGCCCAGATTTGACTTTTTCTCAACCAAATCTTTCAAGGTTGGTTTCTAAAGATGCATAATAATTAAATACATCAGATTTAAGGTTTTATCTTGATGTATTATGTGTTTAAGAAGGTGGAAAGGTAAAATTGGTGACCTAGTTTATGAGCAAAAAAAAATTTTGTTTTTCCAAAGGTGGCAAATTCGAATTTCCTATGAAGATGCATCAGTCTTGGAAGGTTTTCTACATATGTCAAAGAGTTTGGAGGACATGAAGACTATCAAGATAGAGTTTGACCCCTTAAATAGGATCTTTTCCTATTTTGTTTTGACTTTCCATTTTTTAGTATTCTAGATCCATTTTAATAGGATCTCATCCTACACTTGTTGTATCTATTTTGATTTTATTATTTTTAGCAAATATGATCCATTTTTCAAGGATCTAGATTTCATCTTGTAAGGCTATAAAGCCAAAGACATTTGGAGCACTTAGGGGAGAATCCTGGATACAATACCATGCTGCTTTGTAATAGACTGTCATAGATATGTAATATAGATCACAGTCTTCTTTCTCTATTAATATCAGATTGTCATTTCTTACTTCTTCTATGCTTTTATTCAAGTTATCTTAACTGCAATATGACTGTCATCTCATTAGTCAGTTCATAGCTTAGATTAATAGTAATCTTCACTTTGATTCAAGTTTGTCTTAGTTGCCAATGACTGTCATCTCATTGGTCAACTCATAAGCTTGATTTAATAGTGATACCTGCACTATCTTATCCGACCCATCACATGTGTGATCTGGTTAGTAAGTATAGTATTCTTCATCCACTGTTATGCTATTCATCTGATCATTGATTCTTCAAAGCACTGTCTCATATGATTATATATTCTTTGAATGTCTTGATATGATTTAGTAGGTTGGTTATCCCATTTTATCCCAACATAATCATAAACCTATTCATATTTTAAGTTACCAAGCATCTTTGGCCAACAACCCCTAAGAGTTTCTTGGAGTGATAACAAATTGGCATCGTTGTTGGGGAGAGGAGATTGAAGCTCAACTTCCCTGGGAGACGACATTAGATATACTTCTTGATGATAGACAAGTATTAGACATTACATTGGTTGTAATCATCTATCTGGCGACTCCATGAAGGACGAATTCAGTGGCGACTCCATTGTTCAGAAATCTATTGGTGACTCCACTAGTATGACATGAACCAGATCTTTGCTAAGAGGTATGTGTTCTGTGATTTTTCAAGTATTTCTGGTTACCCTCATCCAGTGCCTAGTATAGATGAATGGGAATGCAGTATTCCCATATTTCGAGGAGAAGAGTGGGAAGTGCCAGCTGAACACTTGATAGATTTTCATGACTTTATTCATCGGCTTGAAATTATACATGAGGATGTTCAAATCAAGCTTTTCAGATGTTCATTGAAGGGAGCAGCCCTTGATTGGTGCAGATCTCTTCCAGCTTCAAGCATATACTCGGTGCCAAGTTTTCATTATGCTTTCCATTTTTTTTGTAAAGATAAATTTCCAGCTGAAAGTCTCTTTGAATATTGTTGTGATGAATTCGAGAAGCAAGTTCAACAGGAAGTAGTCCTTTCTTCTGTTTGTCAAAATGAAAATTATGTTGTTAAGGAAAATCTTCAAGATACAAATGATTATTATGAGAATTGCATAGTTGTAGATGCATCATATCTTATCTTTGTCACACCTGTTGCCTTGGATTTGCATGAAGGATTAGTTATAGAAGACCATTGTTCTCAAATTTTTAAAGAGGTTTCTCATGGTGTATTTGCACCTGAAAGAAAAGAGGAAGATTAGGAGATTTTTCATTTTCCTGTGCAAAAAAAGGGAGTTTTGGACTCACTTGTCCTTGATGAATATCTTGATGAAGAACAATACTGTGAAAAAATCATTCATCCGAAAACTCCCGCAGAAGATATTGAAACTCCTGCAGCTGACATTGAAAAGTCATCTACAGAAATCAACAGGTTTGCATGCACCGTACTGTTGGCAGTCATTTTGCAATTTTATCTTTTCCTTACAAGCTTCCTACACAAGGGTTTTGAACCCTCAATACTCATCGCATTTCTGAACCAGAGAAAATGACACTATTATCTTTGCTTTCACATATTTTCTTCTCATTTCCATTTTCACGACTGCAAGCATGAAAACCTAGAGTTGGGATTCATGTTGATGGTATTAGAATGATCTTTTGGATTTTTATGAACCTATTTGTTTATGTGGTCATAACTCTTTTACCTCCAACTCGCTAATGGTCATACATTTCTCAAAACGCCAAACCTTTACTCACTTTGCATTTGAACATTGTCACTTTGGTTTCGATTTATAAATTTGTTGATGCAATGGTGGTATGATATTCTATTGTCTTTGATCAAATTCCTTGGTGCAATGCTTTCCTGAGAACGCATTAACATTGTGATTAAATCCATGGTGCAATGGTCGATGTAGTGGTTTCTTTGAATCATGCAAACACTATTGTTGATTTAATATACAGACCAATTGTTGGTTATGAACACTATGGTTTTCAAGTGGTTATTTGATATTTCATTTGGTCAAAATCTTTTGGTTATGAATGTTATGACTTTCGATGAGTATGTGAATAATCCATTTGATATTTGGTGTACAAAGCTTTGGATTGTGATGTGAATGAAGTTATTACCAAGGCGTCATTGATTGTACATGCCAACATGAATGTTTTGCATGGTTTCAATTCACTCCACCACTCTCTCACGCATAAGCATTAACGTCTACCTTGCACCTCGGGCTACCTCTGTTTGTTTTGGGAAAACATGCGGGAAGTTAGTCCTGTGCCTACCCTGTCAAACCCCCTCACCGTTTACCCTATTGACTGTGTGCTCTCTCTTATGGATCCTGTAGTGCGCATAGAACCTAATGGCGTCCAAACACTATTGTTATTTGATAACGCTCGTGAGTACTTGGAGAGTAATGGCTAGGTATTTTTCATTCAAAAATTCGAGGGTTTCAACCTCGCAGTCGCTCAGACGTTTGCCCTCACATTCGATGGATGTCAGGACAAAGTTGGGGACATCCAACTCGAATTAAACGAAGAATTCCTCAGCTCGGCCACTGGTCTACCAGCCAAGGGGCAAAGATAGTTTAAGAATTTGAAGGTGGATGAAGTGCCATGGCCGCTCCTGTTTACCTCGAGGAAAATTATCAGTTGTGACAAAGGTATGCCGATCAAAACCCTTAAGTCTCGATGGCATGATTTATTGGCCATTATTAAGTAATTTGTTACTTGCGAAGGTAGATATCGTTTAGTGTTTCTTTACCATCTCCGGTTTCTTATGAATTTCTTAGATTTCCCTTTGAATATGCCTCACTACCTCCTATGCAGTCTGTATAAAATGGCTAAATGATTTAAGAGGGAGAAGGATGACTCTAGCCTCTTCCATCACTGTTTGATTAAAATCATTATTGTTCATCATTTGATGTTGAGTGGTGACTATTGGGAAGTTTTCTTATTGAGGAATGGATTTTCCACTCCTAAATGTGGTTAAGTGGACAAGAATGTGGTCACTGAAACCCTTGTTGGGCCTGTCGGGCCACCTCCTACCCTCCTACCCGTTGTCGAACCCTTGACCTACCCCAACACTGACCTACCCGACACCTTGCCTGACCCATGTTCGAAAGACAATGCTAAGGCTGTTAAGAGGCCTGCAAGAAAAAAAGGGCAAAGGTAAGACCGATGTCAATAGAAAAGGTAAGAAGGCTGCACACTGGGTATCTAGGTGCGCTTGTAATAAGCCCAAACAAAACATAGACCAGAAGCCTATTGTTTGGAGTGAAGATTCAGATTCTGAGATTGAGCGATTTTTGACCGAAGAGTACCCATACTCACATGTCCTCTGTTATGTTCAAACCTATGACTACGTATCCAACCTCCCACCATGCCTTAAGGATGACCCTAACTTCCCCAGGATCAAGTTTGACAGTGGAACCCCTGGTATTTTAAAAGATCCTTTACCTACAGTGACTTGGCCTGATCAACCACGGTGCACTGAATGCAACTCTTGGCTCGAACGATACTATACAGATGTCCCTCTGTTTCAATCCCGAATCGAGTCCTTGGAGGACCGGGTGACTATGTTGTCTAAGGAAAATGATAGATTGCAAGTTAAAAATAAGAGGCAAAAGACCACAGGCTCTATCGTGTTCAAAACTGTCGAGGCGGCCACTGCCATTGTTAATTCAAAGTTAGCCTGACCGAATTGTATCCCTACAACCAAGGTATGATATTTCAACAATGATTTTAGAATGATTTGGTTTGTTTTGAATTTAGCATAAACGATTGTGTTTTCTTTGAATTAGTATAAAAGATTTGTTTGATAAATTCAATATACTTATGTTTTGATTGAATTGATTCAATACGATCCTGTTTGTTTCGAATTAGCATAACGATTTTGGTTTGCTTTGAATTAGTAATAAAGGATTTGTGTGATATATCGCATACATTTATGTGACCATTGGATTAATTTAATACGATTTTGTTTGTAAATATGACCAGCTACAGAATCGTGAGATTCTGTAGCTAGTCATAAAATTTGAATTTTTGTTGATTTTACAATTAAACACTATCTAAAATTGTTTATTTTTGTCCATCTACAGGTACACACGAATTTCAATGGGAATTGAATCGATTATGGCAGTTTTGAACATGCGTTTTGTTACACATTTTTGGGATTAGGTTGCTAGTCTTAGATAGGAATAGCAATTTGGGAGATTGTTCCCATATTTTGTGCAAACAGTTTTGATGATTTCCACAGGAAATGTTTCACCCTGTGGCCTTTATATACTTATTATTTTTTGTAAAAAATCCATCATTGTTGGGAGAACAGAGACTATGGGCTAATGATTATACAAACTCAAATAGAAGTGGATTTGTTGTACGGCTTTAGCTTCAATTTATCTTACTTTTGTTCAAGTTTCTGTGCATTTTAATTTGTAATCAAATTATTGACTACTTTAGATATCAAGATTTGTTACAGGTTAATGCGATATGAATTAATCTTTTTCCATATTTGATGTATCTCATTTTACTTACAGCAATTACCCTGTTTTAATTTAATGAATAGAAGGTTTATCTTCTTTGTTAAATGAACAGTTATGTACAAATCTTCGCACTGGGATTTATCTAAATGTGATGATTTGTAAACTATTAAATTGTTGTTGCTATATCTCTTGTTTGTTCTGTCATTCGTATTCAAGAGCGTCGTTGCTTCCTGTTTACGAGAATCTTTTTGTAAAATCTGGTGCGGGTTCCCCCCATCAAACAGCTAAATCGAGTACTGTGCACAGGACAAATAGGAAGTGTTAATTTCAGGTGAGTCTGTTATTTTATTTCAATAGTTTAATTCATATAAGGATTTACTGTAGTTTAGACAGATATATAATACAGATTGTTGTTTTTATTACTTAGTTAGATAGCCATCATTTCATTTCTCAGTACAGATTACTATTCTTATTAATTATCTTAGATAGCTTTTATTTTATTTCTTTCTCATAAAAATTATAAAAATAAAAAATAATAACTTCGCTGTCATAAGACCATTCACGAATGATTTTGCAAATTTTGATCGAAATTTGTATTTTGTAAATGTTGTATATATAATCAAGATTTATTTGTATTGATAACTGAACATTTAATAAGTAGAATTATTGTTTTATAATATTAGTTAATAAACTGTATATATATTTTAGATTTGTATATAGTTGCAGAAGTTGTTTTTCACTTAGATTAGTTTCTTTAGCTTAGTTTTTCCTTCACTTTCCTAGGAATTAGATCGGCCAATGGAGCCGCTAAACCCATCGTAGTGGATTAATCCAAACGGCTTGGGTTATTTAGACAACCCCGGACCAGATCCACCCCTCCAGTTGATGAGCAGTCAATTTTTCCCATCAACAAATGGCACTAGAAGGAGGGTCGACTAACAAGCCAGCCTTGTAGGAGCCTTTATTTTAAATATATTCAATTCCCCCATGGCTCCTCAAATCACTGTGTTGGAACATGCTTTCAACTTCTCATTACCCAATGTTCCCAACGAGACAGTCTCTCGCTTGTCCAAACTCACCTTTCATGGTGGAGGCAATATATCTGCTAAAGACCACCTTAACAAGTTTTGGTGCAAATGCATCAAACATGACATCTCAGATTTAGGAGTTTTATGCAGATTGTTCGCTTTTACTTTTAGAGGCCGGATCAAACATTGGTTTGAATCCTTTCCAGCATGTCACATTTTTTATTGGTTTCAATTTGTAGATGAGTTTCTAGATTCTTTTGAAATTTATGATTTCGATCAATTATGTGAAGAATTCCATACTTCGCTAATCAACAATGATTAATCTTCGGAAGACTTTTTGACAAGAGTCTATCATATCCTCTATAAATTTAATCTCGATGACATGTCATTTGCATTAAGTCTCTTCTGTGATGCTTGCATCCCTTCCATCCAATCATATTCAAGCACGAATGAAGAACTAATTGCAAATCCTATCCTTCAACTGTAAGAACAATCTTCTTCACAAGACGAGAAGAATCCTTCCGACAATGTTGAACAAGCTAGGGAGGTAGAATCTATTGACCAGGTTCTTAATGACAACCGAATTAGTTTTTCCTTTGAATCATTGTATTTTCAGTCTATGACTAGTATGGAAGAAGATTTGTTTCTGGCTCAAGTTGAATACCCTCAGTCTTGTAACTCATTCTCTAATCAACATTTAAAATCAGTCATTGAAGAACACTTAAGCGACGAAAATCATCTTGGATGTTCTAGTACTCCTATGAAACTGATTAGAGAAAAAGATATGCAACTAGAAGAAGAAACCTTAAACCTTGATCCTCAAAATGCACTTTGTTCATAGGAAAGACTAAATGTTTGTCACATAAATTTTGAATTATCTATCACACAAAAGGAAAATCCATATGATCATATCATGTTGAGGTATTCGTCACCAAAACAGAGGAAGGGTTTTAAAGAAGGCGAAGAGGAATCTCTTGAGAATACCATTATTAATTCAAGAGATTCTTTTCATGTGCTTATCTCTAATTCCTTTTATTCTTTATATCCTAATCTCTTCCTAGACTCTGTTGGACTTGACACCTTACCTAAAACATCCTACTCTTTTCCGCCACAATCATATCCTTTCGATATGCTAAATTTTGGTGAAATCAATTCCAAACCTAACATTGATAAACTTGGATTTGATGCTTGTTCACTTTCATCACTCACATGGGAAAAGGACATGTTGCGAGATGATTTTACACAGTTTATTGTTGAAAAGGACAATGCATTATATTTTATGGAGATCAAACTTTCTACATTTTATATTCGTTCTTTGCTTAGCTCGAATCTTAATGTTTATACTCCACATTTTGAAATGATCAATATCATCAAAGGAAATATTCAAACCAATGATCCAATTGATTGCACGAATCCTCCTATGATGAGTTTCCCATTGATATATTCATTTCATGAAAGTCATGGTTTGCATCCCCATTTTTGTGACAGGATCTTAGGATGGTTTGAATATTCATATATATAAAAAATTCATAATAAAGACAAAGTTGAGCTTGCTTTATTTTTACCTAAGTATCTTGGAAGTAGGCGTGACATATTTCTTTTAGATCCTCCATGTGAAGAAATTAATGAGTACTTAGAGAAATGTCAGGAGGATGGGGCATTTCAGCCTTGGCTGATGGTTATTTCATTTCCTCGTAATCTTGACAAGTTTTTCAAACCTACTTACACTCGCCCATGCCATTATGACCCTTATCACGACAAGATTGCACAATGGCTGGAGGATTCATACATCAAGAATATTCCAGGGAATGATAAGATCATGCTTACTTTGTTTTTAGATGATGATTATGAAGGTAAGTGTGATATGTTTCTGTCATTTGTTGATATATTACCATTCTTATTAATAATGTTTGATTTTGTTTCCGTTGTAGGATTGGAGTTA
>JASDQU010392785.1:9317-20300 GCA_032191745.1 Picea mariana | reverse complement strand
CAGATCTGAAAGGCTCGTTTCTGATCTCAAATTTGGTTGAAAAAGTTACCGTCGTCGTCTGTTTATCAGCCAAATAGATTTACGGAGTGCTAACAGCTTGGACACACTTTGTGGCTGAGCTTTATGAATTCTTTGACATCAACACCAACCATTTAGGCCGTTTGACAAAATTGAAACAATCTGGCACAGTGGAAGACTTTATAGTTGCTTTTGAGCGACTGGATTTTCATGCAAAGGGCATGTATGATGATTTTTTCTGAGAATGTTTTATCAGTGGTCTCGAGGATGAGATTCGTTCCCATGTCCTCATGGCTCAACTTGAGAGTTGGGTGGAGGCTACTAAATGAGTTAAGGAAGAACATCAGGTTGTCTCTTCTCAAAACTAGAAACCCTTCTTTATTCCTCGCACTAAACCACTAAATCCCACTCCTCCCTCCACTCCCTTAAAGATCCAAAAATTGACTAGGGCCAAAATGGTTGAATGCCAACTCAAAGGCCTTTGTTATAATTGTGATGACAAATATTTTCTAGGCCATAAGTGTAAGGAACAAAATATTTTTATGGACATCTCGGAGGATGTTTCAGAAGAGGATGTTGAAACTCCCCATGTGTCTGAGTCATCTGAACCCATGGACATAACCCCTCCCATAGACCCTATTGAATTAAAACTAGTCATTTCCCTAAATGCTCTCACTGGCTTCTCTACTCCCCAAACCCTCAAGCTAATTGGTTACATCAAGCATATGAAGGTCATCATCCTTTTTGATAGTGGAAGCACCCATAATTTAATTCATCGTTGCATTTCCCAAGAAACTCATTGTTATATCCATCCAGATAATAATTTCCAAATCATGATTGCCAATGGCGGATCCATGAAATGTGGAGGGCATTGTGAAAATGTGTGTCTCCAAATTGGTGACTACCACTTGAAATCTCATATGTTTTCTATCGACATGGGTGGTTGTGACATTGTGTTGGGTGCAGACTAGTTAAGGACTTTGGGTCCCATTCTCATGGATTTCAAGGAATTAACCATGCAATTTGACCAGGAGGGCCAAAAATATAAGTTCCAAGGAATCACCATTGGTTCAACTGAGATCATTAGTTCCCATCACATGGAAAAGATGCTCAAAAAAGGTCATTTTGGTGTTATTTCCCAACTCCATGCCATATAGGTAACTGATATACCCTCTATTCAACAAGACCTCCAATCCATCCTCTCTAAACATCAGTTGGTCTTTTCCATTCCCTAGGGACTCTCACCTTCCCATGGTGTTCATGATCATTCCATTCCCCTTATACCAGGAATACTTTCTCCCAATATCCATCCCTATTGTCACCCCTTTTCCCAAAAAAATGAAATTGAGAAAATATTTCAAGAACTGCTTAACGCAGGTGTTATCCGCCCTAGTACAATCCCCTACTCTTCTCCTGTGGTCATGGTATTGAAGAAAGAAGGTTCTTGGCGCATGTGTCTTGACTTCTGCGCCCTCAAAAAACTCACCATTAAAGACAAATTTCCCATTCCTGTCATTGATGACCTCTTGGATGAATTGAGTGGCGGCTAGTTCTTTACTAAACTTGATCTTCGTTCTAGCTACCACCAAATCTGTATGAAAGAGGCATACATTCCTACGACTTCCTTTAGAACTCATGAGGGCCACAATGATTTTTTGGTCATGCCCTTTAGCTTGTGTAATGCCCCCTCCACCTTCCAAAGCCTCATGAATCATGTCTTTCGCCCTTTTCTTTGTCATTTTGTCTTATTTTTATTTGATGATATCCTCATCTATAGAAAAACCTGGATATACCATCTTGCTCATGTGGACTGCATTCTCCATCTACTCTCTCAATACAAACTTTTCCTGAAACAATATAAATGTGCTTTTGGCACCTCAAAAGTCGAGTACTTGGGTCATCTTGTTGGTAAGAATGACGTCAGGGTGGATCTTAAAAAGTTTGAAGCTATGGAAGAATAGCATCACCCAAAGACTCACAAAAGATTGGGAGGATTTATTAACTTAACAGGTTATTATCACAAGTTTATTAACAATTATGGAAAGATTGTGGCACCTCTCACCACACTCCTTAAAAATAATTCTTTCACTTGCACTCCAACAACTTCTCAGGATTTTCAAACCTTGAAGATGGCCATGTGCACCACTCCACTCCTGGCCCTCCCTGATTTCACAAAGACCTTTGTCCTGGAGTGTGATGCTTCACGAAAAGGTATTGGCGTTGTCCTTATGCAAGAGGGTCAGCCTTTGGCCTTTACTAGCAAACAACTGTCTGAATTCTTTTTGGGAAAATCAATGTATGAAAAGGAAATGTTGGTTATTCTACATGTTGTTTATTTTTGGCACCCTTATCTATTGGGGAAAATCTTCCAAATTAAGACAGATCATCAAAGCCTCAAGTATTTTCTAGAACAACACATTTCCTCCCCATAGACACAAAAATGGGTGACTATGCTCTTTGGATCTGATTATGAGTTTACAAGAAAGGCAAAGACAATGTGGTTGTAGATGCACTTTCCCGAAAATATGAAGATGAAGGCTCCCTTTTTTCTCTCTCCTTCATTGTACCAGATTGGCTCCAAGCCATTCGCTAGGAATGGCTACATGATCCCAAAAGTTTGCATCTGATACAACAATTGCAATCCAATTCTCCAGTTTCGACAGGGTACTCTTGGCTCCATGATGAGCTTCGATACAAAGGTCATTTGTATTTAAGTAAACAGTCAAAATTTAAATCCACGGTGCTTTCTGAGCTTCATGCTACAACCACAACTGGGCACTTTGGGTTTACCAAACCTATGATAGGGTCAAACGTTCTTTTTTCTGGGATGGTATGAAACAAGACATTCATAATTTTGTGGCTGAATGTGATGTGTGTCAATGAAACAAGGGAGAAATAGTGAAATCTCTTGGCACACTACAACCACTTCCAATTCCACCTGCTATTTGGAGGGATATCTCTATGGAGTTTATTACAGGCTTACCTAAATCAGGCAATAAATTAGTCATCATGGTGGTAGTTGTTTGCCTTTCCATGTATGCTCATTTTTGTGCTCTTCAACACCCATTTATAGTGTCCAAAGTGGCTCAACTTTTCATGGATCAGGTCTTCAAACTTCATGGCATGCCACATTCTATTGTTTCTGATCGCGACCCAACTTTCACCAGCAATTTCTGGCAAGAACTATTCAAGCTACAAGGAACCCAAATGCATCTCAGCACAACTTATCATCCCCAGATGGATGGTCAAACTGAAGTTGTCAAAAAATGTTTGGAAACATATTTGAGGTGTTTTGCATCAGAAAAGAAAAATTAGTGGGATCAATGGTTACCCATAGTTGAATGGTGGTACAACACTTCATACCATACAACTACCTGCATGACTCCTTTTGAAGCTATATATGGACAAACACCATCTCCATTTCTCTCATATTTACCAGGTGTCTCGAAAGTCCAGGCAGTTGACCAAACGCTTACAGTTCGAGAGGATATTCTTCGTACCCTCAAAGAGAATTTGGTCATGGCCCAAAATCACATGAAGCAACAAGCAGATCAGGGTCTCTCTGAACGCCATTTTGTAGAAGGAGATCAGGTGTTTCTTCGGTTGCAACCTTACAAGAAAACTTCTCTCAAGTTCGACCATTGTCAGAAGATGGCGCCCAAATTTTATGGTCCCTATACAGTTCTCAATCATGTGGGACAGGTGGCCTATTAGTTAGCTTTTCCCAGTCATTCTAAGCTACATCCTGTTTTTAATGTTTCATGTTTAAAGAAGGTGATTGGAAACAAGTGCCAAACTCAAACCAACCTTCCTGAGTTGGAAAAAAAAGGCTCCATTTGGCTACATCCACAAGAAGATTTGGACCAACATGAGCATCGCCTGCATCAGTGAACCATCAAGAAAGTGTTAGTTCAGTGGAAAGATACAACTCTAGCAAATGCCACTTGGGAACCAACTACCATTCTACAATAATTTCCACACATCAAGACTTGAGGACAAGGTTGTTTTTAAGGGGGAGGACATGTTAGGGACCTAACCCCACACATAGGTAGAACAATGTATTTCGATGTAATAAAGGTCAATATTAACAAGGCCTTGCAATAAAGTAGAATAAGTCGAATGTAAGAAGACCTAATAGAAGCTTCCACTTATAGAAGGATCTTCCTCTAGATGGTTCTCTTGATAGACATATTTAGTATAAATAGGAGTTGAGGGTATGAGAACCCTAGCTTGGATATTATTGTAATAGAATTTTGCTCGACTGGAGGTGGCCCCCTCAAAGAGGAAAGTGAACATTTCTCTTAGTAATTGAAGTTCTCTTTCTAGTGTTATTATTTTATCATTTCAGTATTATTGTGGTGTTATTTTGGTTATATTATTGTTCATATTCCATTTCTAGCATTTTATTTATGTTCTGCATACTTTTTAGATATGACATATTACATAGAAAACATAGGAAAAATAAATCCTAGGTGTGTGTGAAGTAACTCCAACAAAAGGAACACCGTCCTCGATGTTCTATCTGCTAATGTGTTATGTATGTATAGAAGTAAACAAAATGGATATGCATGTTTCATGGCATCCTCCATTTCCCATGTAGCCTCATTTGGGCCAAAGTTTTTCCGATTCACCTTGACTTGTGCAATGGTTCTATTCCTGAGTGGGGTTTCCTTCAGGTCTATTGTGCATTCAAGTTCTGGTAGGAATTCTTTCTCGGGTTCCACTTGAATCAAAGACCAGTCAATAATATGATTAGAATCATGTACATACTTCTTTAATAAAGAAACATGGAAAAAACTGTGTGTCTTCACTGTGGGAGGAAGTGCTAGCCGATAGGCTACTGGTCCCATTCTATCCAAAACTTCAAATGGCCCACAATACCGAGGTGTCATCTTGGCACAAGCTCCCATCCTCAAAGAAATTTTCCTGGGTCTTACTCGGAGATACACGTGATCCCCTGCTTTGAACTCTCTTGGATTCCTTTTCATATATGCATAGCTCTTTTGTCTATCCTAGGCTATCTTCATATTTTTTCTGATCTGAATGACTTGTTGTTCTATTTCCTTTAGCATATCTAACTTGATTATAATTCTGCCTACTGGGTTGTTTCATCTGATTGGAACGTTGCATTGTCTTCCATAGAGGGCTTCAAAAGGGCTCATTTTTAATTACTCTTGATAGCCATTGTTGTAGGAAACTTATACCAGTGGTAGGTAGCCCTTCCACTTCTTATGTTGATGCATTACATGCATCCTAAACATGTCATCTAACACTTGGTTTACCCTCTCTATCTTCCCATCAGTTTGAGCGTGATAGGATGTACTAAAGAACAATTTTGTTTCAAAACTAGCAAACAAAGATTTCCAAAAGTTTGAAGTAAATTGTGTATCTCTGTCGGATATAATTTCCTTAGGCATGTCATGTAGTCTAAATATCTCTTTCATGAAAATGTTGGCAATATCTATTGCCTTGCAAGTTGACTTGACGGGCATGAAGTGAGAAACCATGCTCAGTTTCTCCACAACTACCATGATGGCGTTGTTTTGTTTGGTTGATATTGGTAATCATGTGATGAAATCCATGGAGATGGTTTCCTATTTCCATTCGAGAATTGGTAGGGGCTGCAATAGCCCTACTGGGTGTCGGTGCTCTACCTTGACTTGCTGACATTCTAGTCACTTAGCTAAGTAATCAACTATGTCATTTTTTCAGTCTGGGCCAACAAAATACTTTCCTGGTGGCTGTGATCATTTTCTAATAACCAGGATGACCAGTATATGGTATTTTGTGTAGTTCATCCATTATGAACCTATTCAAGTCGTCACAATTTGGAATATATAATATTCTCTTGTAAGTCAGTGGGCCATCATTAAGCATTTGATAACCTTCATATTTCATCGATGTGGGATCTTGCTTTAGGTATGATGTCATGGTCTTAAAAAATGCATTTGTTTCTTGTGCACTTTTGACTCTCTCTTTGATGTTTGATTCATTGGCGCTTACAGCTGCGAAGTGAACCACTTTTATACTTCTACTAATGGCATAGGCCACCCTATTCTCCTTTCCTTAGATATGTTTGATTTCAAAATCAAACTCACTAAGGAGATTCATTCACCTATATTGTCTCACATTGAGTTTTGGTTGGTCAAACAAATACCTCAACCCACTATGGTCTGTCATAAGTACAAATCTTCTACCTAAGAGGTAATGCCTCCACATTTTTAAATCATGCACTATGGAAACTAATTCCATATCATGGCTCACATAATTGACTTCATGCTCATTCAATTTTCTGGATTTGTAGAAAATCACATGTACTTCTTGCATAAGGACTCCTCTAGGCCCTTCCTTGCGGGAATCTGTACACACAAGGAAGTCATTGTTTGGGTCTGAAATCTTTAGTACAAGCGTATTGGTTAGAAGGTGTTTCAGCTCTTGAAATCTTTCTTCACATTATGATGTCCAAATGAATTTAACCCCCCTTTTTTGAAGGGAGGTGATTGGGCAACCCATCTTGGAGAATCCCTTTATGAATCTCCTATAGTATCATGCTAGGCCCATAAAGGATCTGATTTCAAATGCATCATTTGAGGTAGGACAATCCATGATGTCTTTAATCTTTTCAAGATCAACTACCACTCCTTCCTTAGAAATAACATAGCCTAAGTAATGGACTTGTTTCTGGAAAAAGTCACACTTACTAAGCTTAGAATAGAGTTGATGTTCTCTTAGAACTTGGAGTACTAGATTGATATGTTATTCATGCTCTTCCCTATTCTTGGAATAGATTAGGATATCATCAATGAAAACCAACACAAATATATCCAACAACTTTTTGAATATGCTATTCATTAAGCACATAAAATTGGTCGGGGCATTGGTAAGCCCAAATGGCACCACCACAAATTCATAGTGACCATATCTTGTCCTAAAGGTTTTCTTGTGGATGTCTTTGAATCTTTAATTTGGACCTGATGGTATTCAGACCTCAAGTAAATCTTGAAGAATATTGTAGCACCCCTTAATTGGTCAAACAATCCATTGATTCTTGGTAAGGGATACTTATTCTTGATGTGCATCTTATTGATTTGTCTATAATCTAGGTACATTGGCACCGCTCCTGGTACACGTTCTATTGAAAAGTCAATATCTCTTCTTGGAGGTAGACCTGATACCTCTTCTGGGAATACATCTTTATATTCTCTTAATATGGGATGGTCCTCTAGGCTCGGTTTGTTGATCTCAACAGAGTTCAACACTTGTATTGAATACACGGGATATCCCTTTATGTAATACTTCTTCACTTGAAGGGATGATATTTTTCTCACTGAGACATGCTTTTGAATCCCTTGTAGGGTTACCCTTCTTCCTTATTCATTTTCACACTCCAAAGTTTTACTATAATAGTCCAACCTGGTTTTGTAGGCAACCAACCAGTCCATGCCAATTAGTAGGTCATAAGATTCCAAAGGAAGTATGTTTAGGTTTGCTTGGGTGGGAAACCCACTTATAAAAAATTGGCATGCTGGTAAGACCTATGTTACTTTTCTTTTGGTACCAATGGATAGTTGTGCCATCCATGATTTAAAGTGTTTAACTTGTTGCAATTTACATTTCTCAACAGTTTGAGGGGAAACATAACTCAAATCAGAACTAGGGTCAGTTAAAATGGAAACATGATGGTTGGAAATCGTACCTTCCATCTTCACCATTGAAGCTTGGTGGTCATCTTGTCTATTATCCAAGGTTGTATGAATTTGTGGCATGCTCCTAGCCACATCATTGACTGTGGTAGACTATTGGACATTGTAGACCCTCTTCTTGCTATGTTTCCTATGCGGACAACCCATTAGCATATGTTTTTCTCCATAACCCCAACATTTCAAGGGTTCTCTCTTTGTGTTATCAGTCTTACTTGTAACTACTCTGAATGGTTTATTTCCACTCAAGGATGGAAAATTTTGTTGATACACACTTCTGGTAGGAAGACTCATCCTAGATCTATTCCCATGGTTCTTAAATATTGAGGGTTTAAAACCCTTATTCTTGAATCCAGAATTGTTTTTCTTCTTCCAGTCTTCATGGGGTTATGTCTTATTCTTGACTTTCTCATAGCAATACCTTTTTTTCCGAAAAGTATCTTCTAAGTTCTTTGGCTCATCAAAATCAATTCTATCCCGGTAGGAATGAGGTAATCCACTAACAAATCATTGCATATTAACCTTTTCATACTTTATGTAGGTCACATACCTCATCAGCTCAAGAAATTTGTTGATATATTCATCTATAGTGAGTTGTCCCAACTTGAGTTCATAGAACTCCTTGGTCTTCCCATCAAAGTACTTTTCTAGCAGGTACTTCTTCTTGAAGTATTTCTCAAATTGTTTCCATGACAAGTCCTTCTCATGGATTCCTTTCACATTCCTAAGGTCCTCCCACCAAATAGAATATTTCACATTCAGGTTGAAAATGTATATTTGAGCCTTTAAGTTTTCAGAGTAGTCATGGACTCTAAAGTACTTCTTCAAGACGAGTACCCAAACTTCTATTTCGTCCCCCTTCTTAATCTCTTACATTGTAGTTTTCCCATTGTTCATTGACTACTTGAGTGTTGAAAAAACATTTTCTATTAGTTACTAATCTACCAATTCATGAACAACACATATTCTTGCAAAGTGAAGTTATCTTCTTTATTTGGGAAACATTAGAAACATACAATGCAGATTTCCAAAGCATATATCAACAATAAAAAAATTTGTTCCTCTCTTCAGTAGAGGTTCAAAAAAGTTATTTATAGAACGGGGTAAGGTAGGGTGTTACCCCATAAATTTCTCTAATAATATTTGTATGCGACTTGTACATGAGCCCAAGTAGGCCAAGTGTTGTTTCCATGCTCTAATACCAATTTGTAACATACACGACCCCTAAATACCCTTTCTAGGAATGGGGCATCAATTTTTTTTTGCTTTTCCTAACTATCTCAAATCCTAATTCTGGGTTCTCCATTGGCTACTATTCTCCACGAGCTTTCTAATGATCGCCACCAAACTAAAACCTTAGCTCTGGTTTATGAGATACGTCCTCCTGAAGTTATCCGGGTGTTATTAGTTGGGGTCTTCGGCATTCGGTGTTGAACGCCCCTTTTCTTACCACATGCATACTCCCCAAAGTCCCAAAATATTGCCACATGGCCTTGGCCATTCGACGATCGACGTTCAGTGTTTTACGTTGAACGCCCCTTTTTCGGCGTTCAACATTTGACAATCGACGTCCTACCTTTTTGGCATTCGAAAATCAACGATCGTCATTGAATTTTCAACGTTTGACGATCGACGATCGACGTTGAACATCCATTTACTATACTACGCCCCAAATCTTTCGAAATCTTGAATTCCCAGACTCTTGGAGGCTCAGTTGTGTCATCAACTATGTTGGTCAGGCAGGTATGAACCAGAAGCTGACACATAGTGAGGGCTAGGGATGACATGTGTCCTCATTAGTGTGTGACATGCGTCATGCTCTAATAGGCATAAGGGGTCTGTGAATCATCCATATCCGGGTGACACATGGAACCTTAGTTGCAGGTCCACGTCACCCTAGATGACGTTAGCGAGCCACATCAGCCCCTGACATACAATCTTCTCACTCCTTTCAAATCTCACAGTAGAGATATGTCCACATAGATCCTTAGATCTACAGCTCCCGTTACTTCACGACTCGGGATTCGAAGCTTACCAACTCCTCACATCTCGAATCCCTCGAAGAGCCAAGTCTTTGGGCTCTCTAATCTAGTTCCACATGTCCTCATCCTATCAACGGTTGAGATTCACTTCATTGTTCACGACTTCGGTGGGTTTTTCACTCTGAAGACTCTTGGCCAAGTTCCTTTGGAGTACCAAGTATCTGAACTATAGGATCTCCTACCACGTGGTCTCTCATCCAATGGCTCTTGTCCAATGGGCGAATTTTGACAGGGGACAAGTGGGGGCCACGTGTTGCTCCACGACACGTTCCCAATTGGTTGGGTAGTTGAGAGGGATCTCAATGGGGTTCTTATATCCACGGTTGAGAGGGATCTCCAAGAATCCGAGGATTGACGGTCCACGTCACTTCAGAAGTTCGACATTCAAGAGTTCAACGTGTATCTTTCATCTTTTTCTTCGGAGCTCTGAATCCTCGAACAACGCCCGATCTATCGCCATGTGTACCTAGAATTCATGACCATGATTTACTCTGGCTTGCAGAGCTCCGGGGAAACTCTCACGTCCCTATATCGTTGAATACCCAAACTTCTGGATAGTCGTTGATCTGTGGAAACACGTCCCTCTATTCCCAATGGTCCAAATTAACTTCATGACTTTGAAATTCGAGAGTTTCAACGCTATAAGACCCCTATCCTCCCAAAGTGGATTTTGTCGAAGTGCTTAACGCTACCCCTTTCTAAGTCCAATCTAACGACTGAGAGAGATCTCCACTGAATCCATAGATCTACGACCCTCATCAATTCATGACTCTGGCCTTTAGCTTTTTTCGAGGATTCTGGAATCATAAGTCCCGAAGCCAAATTAGCTTCGCTCCTTTCGATCTTAGCGAGGGGTTCCCAACCTTGGGTCATATGGGATCATATTTGGATTTCGGGTTATTTTTTAAGGATAAATTCGTGAGTGCGGACACAGACCAATCTCCCCAGATCCACTTGGATCTGGAACAAAACGTGACAGAATACTACTCTTTCCCTAGATCTAGCTATTGAATGAACTAAGAGAAATGGATGGTGTACATACCTTATGAATTCTCTCCTTTAATCTCTGTTGTTCCTCGCTCTGCTCCGATGCTCTTGTGTCATCCAATCACAACAACACAAACCATTCACAGCAAAGACATTAATCTATTCAATACCTAGTCTATACATGTGATCAAGGAATCATGTAATAAGATGACATCATCATTATGGGAAAGAGACAT
>JASDQU010392784.1:0-10941 GCA_032191745.1 Picea mariana | reverse complement strand
AAATCGTGACATAAAACTGATGGGCGTTGGGCTCTGCTCCTGCAAGCAATCCAGGAGTGACTTCTGACGCTAACACATCCATCGGAGTGACATCACACCATACTTCATCTTTATAAGTATTAGCAATTGAAAACTTGATCAAACATCTTTTATCAATGATGACTTCATTCCCCTTTTTTAACCATGCAATGCGGTAAGGATGGGGATGTGTTTCATAGAGTAATTTCAATTTATCTACCATCTAACTTATTCTCACAGCTGCAACTATCAATAATAACTTGACATACCTTTCCCTCAGAAGTGCATCTGGTTCGAAAAATATTTGTTCGAAGCCAAGAATCTCCATTGCCTCTACCTTGCCTTTTCTCTTTTTCAGGAATCACCATTGACCTCTGTATCATGAGACTCTCCCCCATATCAAGTGGGAATTCAGATTTATCTCCTTCTTCTTCATTCTCATATTGGACCAAGTTCAAACTAGGTTGTTGTCCTTGCTTCGACTCTTGCATGTTATAACTTGGGTATTCAAATGCTCGATGAACCTCTACACCACACCTGAAACACACATATGATCCTCCTCTGCCACCAACATAACCTCTACCCCTATGAAATCCTCTTTCTCATGGTTGATTCATGTTATGTTGTCAAGAATCTTCTTCTTTCTCAGCTCCTTGGGATGATTCTCCTTTGCCATGCTTATAGAGTTGTACCACCTTCAAGACATGAATGTTGATTTTGTAACTAGAATGCACTCTTAAGTTTACTATGTATGATGGGCAGTAGCAAAGAGTTAGTCATCCTCTTTTTATGCAATTCTCTCTTTCACAGAACATTGCATAGAAATTTGACATCGTAATACAATATTTCATTTTATTTTTCTCTATGTAATGCTCCCTTTCATAGAACATTGTATAGAATTTTGACATGGTAATATAACACTATTTCCTTTTATTTTTCTCTGTTGAGTATGTGTTACATTCTTTGCAATATTGGTCCCATGTATTGTACACTTATATGGGAGCCTCTAGGGGTAGGGGGTGTGTGGGGCGGTAGCCCCTGGATAAAAAAAAAAAAATGGCAGTTTTTAGCGTCCGTTTTTTGCAATGTTTCAACACATGGTTTTCATCGATGGTTTTCTAATTTTGGATAAGGAAATAGGGTTTTTGCCTAATCCAGGTCAATGGATTAGGGGTTTGGATTTCACGAGATCCTATATGTATATTGTATTGTAAACAATGAAAAACATGATGAATAGAAGGTTAGAGATGTGACTCCAAACAAGTTGTTGGTTTTCCCAATTTGGGTTTCGAGTGTAAAAATCTTTGTGTAATGTGTGTGTGTCATTGTTTCTTTTTTGTTTCTATTAAGAATATTTTTGTAGTGATTAACTGTACAAGGTTAAATCTACATTCTCTATATACATCTTGTTTATTATTTGCTTCATTGATTTTCATGCTTTCATGTTTATAACATAATCAATCCAATTTATTTCAATTTTCATACGATATGTATCTTAGAGTTTATTCAATGTAAAATACAAGTAAAGCTAATTAAATATAACTAGCATTGAGTTAAGACATAACTAAAAAATGTTAATTAACACGTGTACATGTTTGAACCTTATTCATTAATATGGCATGTCACTTTATTACCTTTTGTCTTATGTCACTTTATTCTTTAATTTTAAGACTTAATAAATATAATGATATGATCATTAGACTATGTTAACTTTATTAGCTTTCTTTCCTGGTCATATCTAAAATAAACTATTGTGCCAAAAAAATACAAACTTATTTGCACCAAGTGTATGTAAGAAGATTTATTTTAGCCAACCCATGAATTGTGAAATGATGCATTCAACAATATCACTCTTGATCAACAACTAAATATGATGTTAGTGAAAATCAACATTTTGGAAATTGAAAATTCTCCATTTCGCACTTGATGTTGTCTATATGCACTTCATATCCCTCTCAAATGTACTCCAAAAATTATCTTTTGACTCAACTACAAAGTGAGAGAAGACTAACTAAATGATAGGTATATGTTATCTTGTTGATCAACAATCCTTCAAAACAAACATGAAAATTTATTCCAAAATTTGACAATGCACTAAATGGAGACACAATAAATTGTTTGCTTTGCACTCTCGAGACCTACTTCAAGGCTCAAGCTCATCTAATGAGCACATAGAAAATTTGAACCATTGAAGTACACTTGAAAGCACAAAGCCTTCACTAGTGACGAACACACACCCAAACCCTACCATTCATAGACCAACTTCCAATTAGTTCCTTAGATGATTTGAAGGCTATTGTCGAGAAACAATTCTACACATTAAATAGAAAGATATCATGTTGAATCATTGACTACAATTCAAAGAGAACTCTAAACATTGCATTTAGTGGATAATTGAAAATTTCAACAAACTCTTTTTCAAACTTGAAATAAAATATTTGAAACATAGTTTTTGTATTAAGGTTATGTTACATTTACTTCCTCACAATGAAACAATACTAGAACTCTTTCCTGTTTTTCCATTGGAACAAGATCCAAGATTGAAATTAAAGTTCTTAAACCTAATCAATCTTCCAATTGCTCTTCCTTCACATCCCTCCCAAACAAATGACTTTTCTTTCTCTTCGTTGTAAACCATTATTGCTTATTATCATGATACAATCAAATCCATTGCCCAAAGGAGAAAAAATATACAAGTGATATGGTGATCCCAATGACAATGTCTTTCCTTTTACCCCAGAAATTCCAAGGCACTTTTTGTTGAAAAAGACTAGCCAATCAAACAAGCTACAATAAGGAACATCCTGAAATTAAGTCAACAATCCCAACTACTCCAAGCCTCCATTGGTTTTCATGGTAAAATATTGTAACAGAGGGAATCTTCTTTCACACAATTTATATATCAAGCAACAATTTGAAAAATGTATAAAATTATTGGTCAAAACTTTGTTTTTTAGAACATAAATATGAAAAATATGCAATATCAACACTGTAAATTCATTTGTTTCATCCAAACAAAATCAAAATGGATAGATTCCCATTAAAAACACTCATAATACTATTTCATAGATGAACTCACTATATGTACTGCTTGCTTCTCAAGTACTTAGTACCCACCCTCCCTTAAAGCACCTTGCAATAAAGGAAATATCATGTTTCCATTCATCCAGATCTAAAGAACCTCCTTTAAATTATTATTTTCAAAATTATTATGGTCAAAGAAATTCATAAATAACCCTAAAACACAGAAACCCTAAATAACGTCACCAGCATTGTAATCTTTTAAATCCATCCAACATGGTAAAAATATATATATATTAAGTCGAAGCATACAAATGCAACAGTCAGGATCATATATGTATATTGTAATGTAAACAATGAAGAACGTGATGAATAGAAGATTAGAGGTGTGGCTTCAAACAAGTTGTTGGTTTTCCCGATTTGGTTTTCTAGGGTAAAAATCTCTATGTAATGTGTGTGTGTGTGTGTGTGTGTGTGTCATTGTATCTTTTTTCGTTTTTATTAAGAATATGTTTAAGGGGAGGTAGGTGCGGGGAGGGGGGGGTTTCTCTTCGATCTCGGAGGAAAAAGAACTTTAAACTATCATTGGATTCTTGGGATGGATACTAACAACAAAGTTGAGGCCTATGCATTACTAAAAGGCATTCAACTCACTCAGACTCAGCAAATTCGAGATCTGAACACCCTTGGCGACTCCAAAAATATATTAAGGTTGATGGTCCATGGGGCATATCCAAGAGATTTAAGTCTAAAACGTATAATTGACAGAATAAGAGTTGATTCATAGGGCATTAAGATAACTTTCTACCACATTATGAGAGAACACAATAAATAAGCAGATAAAATGGTGAATGAAACCATTGGGAAAATGCCTAGAACCTTAGGCGTGGAAGGAGTGGAAACTTCAGCCCCCCTATTTTAATGTACCATATGACCGAGTGTCAATCCGAAAAATCCGGGGAAGGAGCTAGGAGGTGCCTCATCGTTGTTTTAAACAGCTGGGATGGACATGTGGACAAGGGAGGGGCTTGGGCTCCTCAAGACACTAGCCTAAGAAAATCCATGTGGAGCGAGAAAGTGAAAACGATCGAGGGTGGGGATCCCAGGGATTGTAGAGCAAACACAACCAAGTGGAGGAGACGTGTTGACAATAGAGCTAGAGGGGAGCTAAAGTTAAAACACATGGAGCAAGACAACATAATAATGAGAAGGTGGCAAGGTAGGACAAGTCTCATCGCTCAAGGCAAAGTGGCGATTAACAAATTAAGCAGTTTCATCATGGAATGGAAAGATCAGGTGCCCTGTCCTTCAACCTTCATGGGATTTCAAGTCATCAAGGATCTGAAGCAGATGGACAAGGCACACGATAGCCATGTCACCCAGTTTATTCATCAAAATGACGTTAGATACACCCCCAAGCCTAGGATCATGGAGACTGATGGTACAATAAAAAGGGAAGATCTTGCGAGCACACAGGTTGGCATGATCTTTCCATTAATTGAAACATGGGAGATAATGGCCCCATCCTCGCTCCTGCATGTGAAAAGATGTTCGACAGCCTGGGTGAGTTTATCTGCCCCTCCCCTTTCGCTTGGTGTCCAGATTATCTCTCCCCAGAGCTCTCCCTCTCCTTTTTATTTATTATTTTTATCTCCCATATCTCTTCCTAGTCTTTGACTTGCCCGCTCCCATAAGGCTCAGTTGGCCCTTTCTGAGCCCCCCTCCTTCCGGATTCCTGATTCTTGTCTTTTCGCCCCTTCTCTCTCAACACCTCACTCCCCTTCTCTCTCAACACCTCACTCTGCCTGTGGCCTTTGTTTCTGCCTTTTCTTGCCCTCAGTTTCCTCCTGTTGAAGGTCTGTGGCTGCATCTGGTTCGTAGCGCTACCAGAGTTCGCAGTAATGCAGAGTGGAAAAGGTGTCTTAGCGGACTCGAGGCATTTGGACAAGGAGTCAATTGAGGATGAATGCCTCGGATGTAGCAGGTTGAGAATTAAACTTGGAGCACTCGGCCCCACTAGGGCCTTTGAGCTAGAAATTTTGTCCCAACACATGCATATGATAGAGACTCTCCAAGACGAGAGTTATGCCCAGAGAAGTCAGTTAGAGGAACATCAAACAAACATGGAGGCAATGCAGAGGCGACTAGATCAATTGGAAGGAGTGCAATATCATCCAAGCAAGCCGAGAGGTCATCAGGAAACCTCCAAGAACGAACATTTAGCATCAGTGAACCAAATTCCAGACCTGAATTTTAGGAACCTAAACCTCACGTAGGTAGAACAATATATTCAGATGTAATAAAGGTAAATATTAATAAGGCTTTGCAATAAGGTAGAATAAGTTGAATGTAAGAAGACCTAATAGAAGCTTCCACTTCTAGAAGGATCTTCCTCTAGATGGTTCTTTTGATAGACATATTTAGTATAAATAGGAGTCGAAAGTATGAGAACCCTAGCTTGGATATTATTGTAATAGAGCTCTGCTTGACTGGAGGCTACCCCCTCGAAGAGGCCTGTGAACATTGTTGTCAATAATCGAAGTGCTCTTTCTGGTGTTATTTTGTTATCATTTCAGTATTATTGTGGTGTTATTCTGGTTATATTGTTGATTCATCTGCCATTTCTAGCATTTTATTTATGTTCTGCATACTTTTTATATATGGAATATTACAGAAGGAAACACTTTGAACCAAAACAACAAAGGTTTGAATGAGCATCAATCAGAATTAACATTTTGAATTCAATAAGAGACATGAACTCTGATAAAAGGCCCACAGGCTTTGTATGGTTTTTAGATTTTGATAGTTCAAAAGCTCATTCAAATGACATTGATCCATATTGGAGTTTGGATTTGACCATGTTGATATACATAAATAATTTGAAATAGATCTAGTCCATGCCATCCAACTCAGAATGCATTACACAATGTCAAAGGGCATAATTTTCTTTTGAAGACAATGACTAAGACAATTTGAATTACAAAGGCACACAACCTACCAATGCTATCGAACATATATAATCACACATTCATGAATCCCATTACCATATTCATACAAGAGAAAAGTATATGCTTAGTTAGAATTATAAATAGGAATTCAAATATAGAAGTTAAACACTTATATTCTCAATAAATTAATCCAAGAAAATTGGATGCTAGTGAGCAATTTTCAACTCAACTATAGGAAATATTCTATGGATTCCACCTACAAGTCAGGCCATGAGGCCACTATGGCAAAGGAAACTAGTATATGACACTCAGGTCACTCACCCAACCAAATTACTCTCAGGTTAGCTAAATTACCTACACAAAAACTCCATAGGAAATGCTCTAGCTATCCTAGCCATGACACTCCCTTCACTACACCACACAACACAAATAAGATCTCTCCCTCTTTGCTCAGTGATCCCTCATGAATATTCTTCCCTCCAGTACTCTCAGTGTGTGTAGAAGGATTCCAACCTATTCTTTGACTTTAATATCCACTCAAAAAACTAATATCTCGTCTCTTGAACACACAATGAGCAACAATCTATAGGGATAATGGGCATGGGTTCCTATCAAACCCAACCTCTATTATCCTCAACACCCTTCCATCTCTCTCTAACTTCTCAGGCTCACAAACTTCTCTTCCTCAACTTCATCTCAATCACTTACATGCTATAATTTTAGTCTCCAACCTATCATGGGAACATACCCATGTATCCAATGGTTGAAGGGAATTAAAAAAAACCCTTAACCCAATCCAAATGGAATATAATAGAATGAATCCATGGGATAGTCAATTTTAATGCATGAGGAGAGTGCATGAGAAAAGAGAAGGTTCACATATCTATGCAGTTTGAATTTCTATAGAGATGGAATCTCACACACTCCTCCAGACTTGTACTCAACCACTATGCTCCCATAACTAAAGAAATTGGATTTCCCCGCCAACCACCAAGTACATTCAATGGTTGGTGGTTTGGATCCTTAATAAGGCACATGGTGAAAATATGAACACTAAGAGTCTTAGGAAACTTAGGAATCTTTGGATTCTTTGCCATCCCCTTGGATGCCCTTTTCTCTTCCCCTCTAATGGACTCATTGCCCCTCTCGTGCTCTTATGTAGCCATCCTTGGGCCTTTTATATTAACTTCCAAAATAATATTTACATATCTTGATAATTACATGGAAAGTCTACCTCATGATATATTGAAAGCATATTAATCAAAAAGACATGCCTAGAGATTCACTAATTAGGCCTTGGCCTTGATCTCTGCACTAGAAATTCATACTAGAATATTAACATCATTTACACATGTGGTCAATCCTGTCACTTGAGTCTCTCCATTATATCCACTTATCTAGGATTAGGTCCAAAACATCCAACGAGTCAAGGATGGAATGTTAGATGAATGCATAACGTGTTTTTATTGACATTGATCAATATTTCATTAGAAAGCTAATGCTTGAATATTGAGTCCATTTTATTACACTCATTATTAATATTTCACAAGATACTTCTATTCAAATAAAAAATGCAAAGACATGGACTAGCTTCTTGGAGTACTCCCTTGTTTATTTGATTTTCAATAAGTTATGATGTTATTTACTTATTTCATTTTGGTTCATTTCTTATGTGGACAAGTGGTAATGATTGAATTATCACTCGTAATCTAAGTTACAACATCAAATTTGTTGGGATCAAATAGTGAGGTATTCTTTCCCATTTAGTGAGACTATTTCCTTTCTCTTCACTTTTGATTTCAATAGTTTTCCCTTTGAATTTTCTCTAGTTTTTGTGTTCATTGCAAGTTTAATGAATTTTCTCTAGTTTTTGTGTTCTTTTCAAGTTTAATGGGGAAAAGATATGACATCCATGAAAAGTTTCCTAACAGGCCATGGACAATGATAAAACATGTGCAAGCGCATGGGCATCAAAATATAGTGATAATCTTGAAGTTTAAGCCAAGGAAAAGTATTGGAAATGGAGATGGCAACCATGAAAATGCATAACAAATCTTTATAAACCAAGAAGAAAACATTGCTTCAAAACCCATGATTGAAATACGAAAATGCAATTTAATTTTTTACAAAGAGAAATCATAGTTTTTAGTGTAATTTCCAACCATCAATCCTATGCATTCAAGCTTGATCATTTTTTATTTCTCATTTTTATTTTCAGCCATGAGGTTTCTCTTGCATACTTGAGAGTGAATCGTCTTTAAACTGGAGCTTTTAAGCCAAAGCAATGCAATTTCCAACAATTCATTGTGAATAATGGGCACCATTTTGACAAGAAATTTCCCAAGGTGATATTTAATTCCTCATATCTAAGTTTGATTATGAATTATGAGTTAATGTGTATTGAACATATTTTATTTAAAATTCCAGATTTTTGAAGAAGTAACAAGCCTCTTCTTCAAGCTCTAAGCAGGTCCAAACAAAGCAAAAAAACCATTGCAATTAAAAACCAATTTTGCAAACTCATCTCAAATTTGAAGAAGGATTAAAAAGGAGATATAAATAAATATTGCAAATTCCATCATGATAACCTTTTCCCTTTGGTTTTGCATCATACATACTCATTCATATTTATGCTTGAGAATTTAATTTTTACTTTTACAAAATGGGATTTTTTTTAATACTTGAAGCATTCCTGGCTTGACTTTGAAAGAATGAAAGTGCATTTGAAAGAGTAAAGGATCTTATATACAAAAGAGTTTATAATGCATTTTATTTTCAAGTTATTTAAAAATTTTAATTTTCAAGAGTTCATGTTAAATGCAAGTTTGTTTTAAAGAAATATTATTGAAGGTTGTTTGTCATTGAGTTTGCGGATCTCTTATTAGTTTCCATTGGCAAAGTTATTTTTTATTTTGTTTTTTAGTTGAAAAATATATAGTTAATCTTCACAACATTATATCCACTTGGTGTAAGGACTCGTGCAACCATTCCATTGTTTATGAACACAAACTTAATCTGGGGTTTCAATTACTAAGCTTGCAAATCAACAAGCAAAGCTTGTTGTGGGTTTATAAAGAATTATGTTACCAATGTTCTCATTCTTTATAAATACACACTTAATCTCGGATGTCAAGTACTAAGCTTACAAATCAAGCAAAGCTTGATGTGGGTTTATAAATAATTATGTTACCAATGATCTTGAATGACTCTCATGTCACTTTTATCAAGTTTTAGTTTACTAAATTATAACACATGTAAGAGACCATTACGGATCCAAAGCAGTGGATTCTTATGATTTTCTGCAAGCAAAGGGCCATGGAATTGTTCTCTTTTGTTTTGTAGGTTTTGATGAAGGTATGAGAAATGCATTGAAGTATTAAATGACATCAAAAGACAAATTCATTAGTTATATTTTAAAGCAATTACATATTTATTTTTCTTTTATACATGAAACAAGTGAGTTCAAGAGGAGGAGGCAGGAAGTTGCTATTTTCAAAGAAAAGTTTGAAGGCGATAAAATCTCCCAAGTTTGTACAGATCAATCAAGTGAGCGAGAGTTGAATATTAATTCACCCAAAGAGCCACTAGAATACAAATCCGGTAGAATGAAAGAATAAAGCCATTTCTAAGAAAGAAAAGGAATTTACATCAAACATGTTAACGAAAAATTTACCAAACATTGGAAGACATATCGAGGAATTGGGAATCAAGCCCACTACAAGATAAATTGACAAGTATGAAAACTTGTTCTCATCCAAGATTCGAAGAAAGAAATTGCATGATCAAACTCCCRAGAGCATTTACGCAACACAAAAGGAMAAATAAGGGAGAAGGAAGGCTAAATATRGAGAAGATTGTATTGTGTTATTATTGTAAAGGAATGTCCATTCATTYTATTTTTKAATGAGGACAAATTGTAAAATAATTTAGCTAAATRAACTTMGGAGGCMAAAATTCATAGAAYTAGAAAATCGAGAGTTGGAAAAKTAAAAGGCCAAATGCCATTTAGGATTTCTATAAAAGAGGCAWTTGCACTCTTGCAAAAGGTTCCTCTTTTTGCATTGTAAGCTATCTTCGTATGTGAAATAGAAGGCCATTCAATATAATCTTCTTGGTAGTTGTGAATTTGGACATATTATCTTATGGATGTTGTGGAAAATAGACATTACTAAATCCATTTTTGAGAAACAAAAATATCAAACCTCCTAATGGAAATTTACCAAACCCTAGAAAACAAATCAGGGAGTTGGGAATCAAGCTCACTACAAGACAAATCGACAAGTATGAAGAGTTGTTCTCTTCCAAGACTTGAAGAAAGAAGCTATATGCTAAAACTCCTAAGAGTTTTTACCCAACACAAAAGGAAAAGTATGGGAGAATGAAGGCTAAAGATAAATACATTTTCTATTGTATTATTATTGCAAACAAATGTTTAATCATTTTATTTTTGAATGAGGACAACTGTAAAATAATTTAGCTAAATAAACTTAGGGGACCAAAATTTATAAAATTAGACAATCAAGAGTTGAGCAAGTAGAAGGTCAAAGACCATTTAGAATTTCTATAAAAGAAGCATTTGCACTTTTGCAAATGGTCCCTCTTTTTGCATTGTAAGATATCTTCATATGTGAAATCAAAGGCCATTGTTGGCTTGTGCTTTATACTCTTGTGATATTGTTGTTGGTTGTAACTTGCTATCTTTTTCACTCTTCATCTTCTTGGTGCTTGTGAGTTTGGACATAGTATATTATATATGTTTTGGCGAATAGACATTTCTAAAGACATTTTTGAGAAACAAAAGTATTTCACATCAAGCCTTCAATGGAAATTTACCAAACACTAGAATACAAATCAAGGAGTTGGGAATCAAGCTCACTACAAAACAAATCAACTAGTATGAAGACTTGTTCTCTTCCAAGAGTTGAAAAAATAAGCTACATGCTCAAACTCCCAT
>JASDQU010392781.1:0-10941 GCA_032191745.1 Picea mariana | reverse complement strand
AGTTTTGCATGGATGAGTGTAATCTTCTTTCTACTCCAATGGAACATAAATTGAAAATCGCATCAAAAGAGGGAATGAATTTTTGTAGTGTATCTAAGGGGGACAAAGGGCCCATAGTGATAATAGTGAAGTATATTGTTATTGTAACAAGAAATTGAAGAGTGCATTCCTTCCATAAGGAATAATCTACGGTATTAAACTACATGAAGGGTTTTGTCTCATTCTTGTGTTCAATATTTTGGTGAATGATTTAAGTTTAATTTAATATATATTTTCATATCTACTATGGAACATAACAATTGGTATCATATCTCTTTCTCTGGCCAAAGAAAGGAAGAAAAGTTTGATTTTTTTTGCATATTTTTTCAAGGGAAAAAAAGAGGCAACGCAATTTAGATTAAATTATGAAACTTTATTAGAATAATTTTCATAAAAAAATTGGATATTTGAATTCCTCTCATAAAATTACCCAATTTAAAAAAACAAATCATCTAAAATGGAGTCCGAGAAGTGAATTTATCGACATTTTAAAATCATAAATTCTTTAGGGTGTTTTCTTGAAAAAACCACGGGATTTGCAAATTAAGTTATTTTTATAAAACCCTAGTTTTTGGTATAATATTTATTCCAAGTAGGATATATTTTACTGGAAAATATTGTGGTCCTAGTATTGAATATTATATAAATTCCCTCAAGTCAGTGTGAAAGAGAAGTGGAAATTATTCGATAACACGGGTACTCCAACAAAGGACAAACACCTTCAGTAACCAGTCACACAACTAGATCAAAGATCAACACACCGACATTTTGACATGGTAAAACCCCTATGGGGAAACATCCACAACCCAATCCAATGTCGCCACTTGGAGAAATTTATTAATGCAAAATAAATTTACAGAGAGATTTTACAAGAGAGTTTCTCACAATCGATTATCAGAAAATGACCCTCCATGCTCTTTAAATAGAGATCATGCATAAATCAAGTGTTAAGACACATATCAATGTATTCATTAAGATCGAGGAGAATATGAATCGTCATATCACTCTATGTCGAGAACATATCGTGACCGTTGTGTTTCCTAACTACAAATGTACACTAATGCATACTAAAGAAACACACTTTTAAATAATGACATAGACCAGTTGATCTTAACTATATCCTAAGTGTCTAAATATACTAAAAAAAAATTAATATACACTGTGAGTTCTAAGAAGATGCTCACATATAGTGGTGATCATTTGCCTATTTTTAGTGGATGTTACTTTCCAAGGAAGCACCTGAAAAAATACTTTTAGACTAATGGTCTTATGCCAAGAGTAAAGATAACGAAAAAAAAAAGGGTTTATTTTCATGTGGAAACTCTATATTACAAGTTCATGGATGCATTCAACAAGAGAAGTTTATTGTTTCTATTAACCCCAGTTGCATGCATAATTTTATAAATGTGATTTTGGCTAAAAGTTTGCAAGTGCCTGCAAAAAATATTCAAAGCACACAGGTTGAGGCTAACAATATTTCAATCTTTAAATATTTTAATCTCACCATGGACAAATATGTATTGCATTATGATTTTTGTGTCATATATATGAATGATGTGGAAATTATTCTTGTATATCCTTGGATATCCACAATTGTTACATGAATATTAATGTGGAAAAAAAGTTTGTGAAACTTTGGTACAAGAAAAGAAAATTACATTGCAAGGTGTGTCTCTTAGTAAGAAAGAAGGGCCGACGAGGGTAAGAAAACAAGTTATTGTGGAATCCAAAATTGAATTAGAAGAAGAGGCTATATAAGACATTGTTGAAAAGCACGAGGAAGGGTGTAAAAACACAGAAGAAGCTAAGGAACCAAATTTTGAAAAGTCGAACCAAGCAGAACCGAGAGATAATGTTGATGTATATTCCATGCCACATAGAGAGATAACATTCCTCTAGGTAGGAGCATTAGCATCAACACACTAATTATGGACCAATATGGTACTAGAAAGGAAACCAATCAAGAGGTGCAAGGAGAAATACCAACACTACAATGTCAATTTTCACATGCAACACTATGTGACTAATTTAAGATCTGAAAATTGCTTCCTAGTGATCTAACAATAAAACCATAGCTATTATCACTAAACAACTTTAGACTGAATTTATTGAGTGAAAATACATGCAACGAAAACACAAAGATCAGAGATAAATCATCAATACACATGCGACACAATTTCAATTATGTAATCTTGTTATCATCAGAAATATTGAGGGAAAAACCAACCCTCCCATCCAACACAATATCACCAAATATGAGGAAAACATTGTCCTACAAAGTCACCAAAATTGAGAACAACCTTATTCTTCAATAATTATACAATTCAGAAAACCAAACCTCAACAATATTATGGAAATATCTTCTACCCACGAATTTGTTGTAGACAACCTATATGGCCTCCTAACATCACCTGTAAGAATGTACATATATGTACCTGCCAAGAAAATTAGACACACGATTCACCTTATTGGAAACTCTCGTACATACATTGTTTGTTCTATTGCAAACCACATATACCCTATATGTGATTCGTCCTTCTGCAATCCTTTTATATATGTGCTCCGTCCTCTTGCAAACAACATATTGTAGGAAACATTTGCTCAAAACATGTGACCTTCTTCACTTCTCTCTTCAGGTCCAGATTCTCCACCTCACAAACTTTCCCTTTGCTGATATCACCAATCCTCCTTGACACAAGTGCAACCTCACTTATTCCAACTTCATCATTCCACAATAATCATCTAATTTCACAATGATATATCTCCTTTTTATAAGATTCCAATGAGTGATTTTAGGATCCCTTCCTAAACTCAACAATTGATTAAAATATTTTAATCCTATTTGTGGGTGTGGCACCCCCACACAAAACCACAAAGCCTCATTTCTAGGCCAATTTCACTGAAACAAAAGTAAAAATGGTGCCAATGAAAATTCCCACATGCCTGGCACCTTGGCCTCTAGTGGGAATATCTCTTGAAGATAAAAAAAAATTAACACTCCCTCTTAGCAAGGGAGGTATCCCATTCTCCAACATCTGGATGCACCATTGTCACACAGAATATATATAGTTTTTAATCTTCCACCTCAAATGTACTCCAATAGTCCAAACTCGCTACTCCCTCTATCACTGTGGAAAATGGGTCTATGAACTTTGTCACCAGAATAAGTCTCTATGTTGAGTCTATCTGAATGGTTGCATCCTAGATCACTAGAGCACAACTTGTTGTCCAATATGTTTGACTAGACACATCCTCGACCACTAAGGAAAAATCAATCTGACTGGTTGCATCCTCGGTCACTGAGGTAAATCCCGTTATCAAATATGCCTCAATGGCTACTCCCTATGTGACTGAATAAAATCCCATTTCATGAAAGGATTATTCCTCTATCAATGTAGAAAAACTTGTTGAATCAACATGATCCTCCATGGAAGGTACACAAATCTAAGAAGCCTCCTTCTTTTGCGTCTCCTATATGACCTACTCAACCCATGAAACCTATCTTTGAGTATTAGAAGATGTCTCTCTCACATTTAAACCCAAGGGGTAAATCCCTCTGGATGGCCATCTCTCCTTCTAATCCAACTAAATATCCCTAAGATCATGATCACTCTGAGACCACATGCTCCTTATGAAACAATACTCCCTATGAGTCTGCACAACCTCTGGGGCCATCTGCTCCATCTCCAATATCCTCTACATAGTTCTGGGAGGCTTCTCCTCCCTCCTAGATCTTGAGGGTTGACTCCCTATGAACTGTGGCTCCTTCCGAGTTGGTACTGTTGTTGAGGCCACCTACCTCACTACTGGTGGAGCCACCTACTCCTCCTCATCTGTCTCTCTGCTTCTGTTGGCCACAACACTCATAGGTTTTCCCCTTAGCCTATATAGGTTTCCCTCCCTAACTCCAAGAACCACTATTGATTTGAAGATATACCATCTAGGAAAAAGTAGTACCTATCCATCTCGAAACAATGTATTATATCCCTTCCTCTCAATATACAAGAATGAGAAGACACTCCTCCTGAGTTATAGAACCCACAACACATTCATAACCCTCAGTATCTCTCCTAAATCTAATCAAAATGATACTGTATGATATCCTTGTACTGGATTCTTTTCTCTCGTACCGAGGTCCACACATAATTCTAAGCCAGTATTTGTGACAATGTCACTACTACATATTGAAAAATTTGCGACGACTACTTGCGATGAAAGTACTCTTTCGTTGCAAAATTCAAGAGAAAAAGTTCAATTTTTCAATTTTGATCTAAATCCACCACGTATTCATCGCTCTATTGATGGAAGAAAACTTTCATCTATTTTGTGATGATAATCAAGATGGTGGACTACTGTCTCAATTTCGACAAACTTGTGTTTTTCGTCACAAGAGCGATGCTCACTATTGACTGTTACACTTTTTGATACTATCCATATGGACCGTTATACATTTTAACAAAGTCTAAATTTATATAGTCAAATTTCATATCAAGAGGGATGAATTGATCATTATAATTATTCCCATCTTCGAAAAAGTGACCTAAATATAAAAAATAAATAGGAAAAAAACCAATTTATAATTAGGTCATGGTCGTCGCAATTGTGACTACCATGACCTATAAATATTTGACTATTTAAAGATGTTGCGACAATCTTGCTATAACAACGATGGTTTCAAAAGGGTATTTTTGTGTGGAAGTTGTGCGAAAGAATGTCGTAGAATATAGTTAGAGGTGGGGAAAAAAGTAAAGCGGGTGAAAAGGGTGATGGTAGATGTTATTTCCCTTGCAAAAAATGTTTCCTCATATTGTTGGTTGTGGAGCCTGATTATGTTCCTGATTCAGAGGTCTTTGCTTTTAGCTGTGTTTATATCCCATGAAGACTTTACAACCCAGAAGTGTGTACACTCTTCCACGCGAGGGAGTGAAGAGGGGGTACTCCCTCTGCGGGGTCCGGGGGGGCTATCCTCCCGAATGGGGGGTTCGGGGGCAAACAGGCCCCCGACGGGGGTTCAGGGGCAGCGTCCCTCAATGGGGGTTTGGGGGTGAAGCCCCCAAAGGAAAAATTGCCTTGTAAATGTATATTGTAATTTCATTGTTAATTTGGACCGTTCATTATAAGGTCGCAGATCTAACAATAGAAATTATGTTAGGGTTTTTTGCCCTAGAAGGCAACCCTTTGTTATGAGGGAAATGTATTGCGGCTATGTATTATGGCGAGTATTATATTCTGAGAGAGGAGACTATGAGAGAAAGAAGAGGAAGTTATAGCGGGTTTTGTTGTAAGTTGTTTCCCTTCATTTGCTAGATAATAATAAAGGAAGGACCTGGCAATTTCTTTGGTGGACGTAGCCCACACTGGGTAAACCACGTAAATATATGTCTCTCTTATATTGTGTATCTTCTATGTTTTGTTTTTGCATTTGTTTTATTTTATTGCTCCATGGTCCTGTTTTTATAACAACTGGTATCGGAGTGAAAGGTAACTCGCAGGAAAAGAGGGTTCCTGGTTCGAGTGGGAGCAATGTCGAAAGATGGAAAGTTTGGAGTCAAGAAATTTAACGGCCAAAACTACTAGTTATGGACAATGTAGATGGAAGATTATTTATATCAGAAGGATCTATTCCTACCATTGAGAGGAATAGCAAAGAAGCCAACGACCATGAAGGATGAATAATGGGAGATTCTTGAAAGAAAGGCTCTAGGAACTATACAGCTAAGATAGGCAGCATTGGTGGCTTTCAATATTTTGAAATAAAAGACAACGAAGGATCTGATGGATGTGTTGGCTAAATTATATGAAAAACCCTCAGTGTCTAATAAGGTATTTCTAATGAAGAGATTATTTAATATGAAGATGTCAAAAGCTGGGTCTGTTGCAGATCATTTAAATGAATTTAATACAGTTACTAATCAACTAAGTTCTGTAAAAGTGGGCTTTGATGATAAGTTTAGGGCTCTTCTAATATTGTGCTCATTGCCAGAAAGATGGAATGGCTTGGCCATGGCTGTAAGTAACTTTGTCCCTGGTTGAAAAAATTTAAAATTTGATGATGTTGTTGGTGTTATCCTTAGTGAGGAAATGCGATGGAAAATCACGGGTGAGACATTAGGTAATGCATTGAACATGGAGAACAGGGGAAGACAAAAGGACAGAGAAAAGGGATCAGGGAACTGTGGGACTTCTAGGAAGGGCAGATCCAAATCTAGACTTGGAAAGATAGAGTGTTGTAATTGTGGGAATAAAGGACATCTGAATAAATATTGCAGAGCTCCAAAGAAACAAAGAGATGGACAACAGGAGAGAAATCATGAAGCAAATGTAACAGGTGATGTGCTACAAGGTGCTTTGATTCTTTCTATAGATAACATTTATGAGTCTTGGGTAGTAGATTCAGGGACTTCATTTCATGCCACACCCCATAGGAAACATTTTCTAGATTATGTTCAAGGTGNATGGTTGTTGAAAGACGTAAGAAATGTTCTAGATTTAAGGAAAAATCTAATTTCAACAGGGCAGTTGGCAAGTGAAGGTTGTGTATCCATATTTATAGATAAGACGTGGAAGGTCATCAAAGGATCATTGGTGATAGCAAAAGGAGAGAAGGTAGGTACATTGTATTTATGTACTGGTAATACTGACTCATCTATCTCTTTAGCTTCTATAGGAGTGGATACAACACTGTGGCATCATAGGTTGGGACACATGAGTGAGGAGGGAATGAAGATACTTCACAAAAGAAATTTGTTACCAGATCTTAAACAAAATGATTTGGACTTATGTGAGCATTGTTTATGGAAAAAAAATGAGAGTCAGATTTCTCAGAGTCGGAAAAGAAAAGAATAATGAAAGGTTAGAGCTTGTGCATATAGATGTATGGGGACCATCTCATGTATCATCTCTTGGTGTCTCTCATTATTATGTTACTTTTATTGATGATGCAACTAGAAAAACTTGGGTTTATTGCATTTGACAAAAATATGATGTTTTTTATACTTTTAAGAAATGGAAAGATTTAGTTGAGAATGAGACATGAGAAACTTTTAAGTGTCTCAGATTATATAATGGAGGTGAATATTGTAGCAAGAAGTTTGATGATTACTGTTCATACTGTTATCACTCCAAGAAACTCCTTAGGGTTGTAGACTAAGGATGCTTGGTAACTTAAAAATAATGTGTAGGTATGCTTGGAACAATGGGGTCTTTAATGATCAATGTAATAAACAACTCATCATACATCTAAAGAAACAGTGCTTTCAGGAAACAATAATCAGATCAAGTAATTTGAAAGGAGAGGATGAAGAACACTAATCTTGATTGCCAAGTACAATTGACTGTAGGGCTTAATGCAAGATAGAAAGAAATCCTTTATCTCAAGTCTATGAGCTCAATAAAGAGATAACAGTCTTCATAAGCTAAAATAAACTGAAACAAAGTACAAAAAGGGAAACATGGATATTTCTGATATTGAAAACGAAAGGAGACTGTAAGTTTATTCTGTAAATAAGAGTCTATACAGCAACACAAAATATATTCCCAGTTTGAACCCTTGTCTCTTAGAAAAGATAGGCATTTATAGCCTTTTACAATCAGTTTTTAAGATCCTGAAAACTTGGATCTGTATCTAAAAATAGCAAATCAAATTAACTAAGCAAAACAAATACTTAATGGCTAGACTAGCATTCGAATTGTCTTCCATCTCAAAATTTGACATATGTATTCTTCAGCTTCTGGAATCTATTGTGTCATGAAATATGGCAAAGGCACCTGTCTTGGAAGCTAGATTTCTTTAGTTACTCATAGTCGACACTTTAGGAGATCAATTTAGCATGTGTTTTTTCAAAAATCCCACGATTCTCTGATGCTGAGTATGTCTTTGACCGAGTTGTTAATCCTTCAATGCTCTGGAACCTCTTTAAATCCTATGAAAATCGCCCTGCTCCATCCTTAGCTTTCAAAAATTCTTTTTGTGCTTTCACCAACTAACTTGCCTTATGATTCGCTAGTTAGCTGGTGAAAGCGCTACCTTTCACTAGCTAACTGGTTGTAAAATTGCCCCATGCATTGGTGAAAGCTCTGCCTTGGCCCAAAATGAACTTTCACTTCCAAAACTATGGTTCTATCAAAAACTCAGTGTGTCTCTACTTTATGCCCTTGCATATTTACAACAACCTGAGCTAGCACTTGCATATCTGGGTGTGACTTTTGCTTTTGCTTCAGTTTTCTAATCTTCCTCTTAAGGCGTTTTTCTAACCACCATAGACTGTTATAGTCTTTGGTAATTTTCTTTTTCCTCTTCTTGTCCTTGACACTTTCATGAGCTAGATTTTCAAATGCAGCATTTGTTTATGCGAAATTATCAGACAAAGTCTTGTATCTTTCCTTTATTACTCTCTCTAAGACCTCCTGCTGAGCGATCACTTCTTTAAGTTGCTTGATTTTCTATGTTTTCTTCGACTTAGTGTTGTTTGATGCACTGGCATTTTTGAAAGAATGATGCCTAATATTGTAGGGAACATTTGAATAGCTTCCTAGGCTCCAAATGCAGATTTGAAAGTGCCATTGAAAATATTAGGATTTGTAGATGTCGATCGACTACTCAAGCATGCAAAACAGACTCTCCATGACTGAGAAATTTGATTTTTAAAAAATCTGCGCTTTCACCAGCTAACCCGTCTTGAATTTTGTTAGTTAGCTGGTGAAAGCTCCGCCTTTCACCAGATAAGGGGTGGATTTTCGGGTAAATTAGCTGGTGAAAGCCTGTCACGGCCAGAAAAACCAAATTCTTACTCAGATTTGAGATTTTCAAGTTGGATTTGTATTATCATCAAAGTCTGATTACATCAATAACATAACAGGTATCTAGAATTGACCCCTCGTATTGTCTTCATTCAGTAGCTTTATAGATTTACAATGTAATTATCAAATCCTAAAACTATGGATCTAAATTTCTAAAAACAGTAAACAAAAACTGTATTTACAAAAAGGTAGGAATAGACCCTCAAAATGAGGACAGTTCCTATGTGTTGGTCCTTAAGATGTGTTGAACAGTTGATGATGTGGATTTCATCCTTCCAAGGCCCTTTAACTTGATATCCTGAAGATAGAAATCGAATTTGATGAGGTGTAATTTGATCCCTATCATTTTTCCCTTGAAAATGACCAAATCTAGTCAAAAAATTCCCTTTTGACTTTCATCTCCAAGAATGGCCTTCAGATTTTGATTTGATAATTCATAACCAACTTATTGAAGAAGATTTCATACCAATCCAACTTGAAAATCTTGAATCTGAGCAAGAATTTGGTTTTTCTGGCCGTGACAGGCTTTCACCAGCTAATTTACCTGAAAATCCGCCCCTTAGCTGGTGAAAGGCGGAGCTTTCACCAGCTAACTAACAAAATTCAAGACGGGTTAGCTGGTGAAAGCGCATATTGTTTTAAAAATCAAATTTCTCAGTCATGGAGAGTCTGTTTTGCATGCTTGAGTAGTCGATCGACATCTAAAAATCCTAAGCTTTCTAATGGTGCTTTCAAATATGCATCTAGAGCCCGGGAAGCTAGTCAAATGTTCCCTACAATATTAGGCATCATTCTTTCAAAAATGCTAGTGCATTTTTTATCGCTAACATCTAGCTCCAACTGGGATGGAGATCTCCCTGTGAGGTCTCCAAGAACCTAGTAGACCCTGTGACTTTAGTATTGGGCATGGAGTCATTTAGCCTTTACAATTTATCATCTGGCTATTTTCCAATTTGGCTAGTTTGTTGTTGTCTTTCCCAATCTTCTTTATCTACAACATTTCTGCTTCAAACTCCCCTGGAAATGTCGTTTTCACATTGACATGGTAGTTGTTGTGGCAATATATTCATTAAGAAGAAAAGTGTTGGACATAGGTAGGATGGTGAGATATGTAACCATGGTTTTGAAATTCCAGGATAATTTCAACCTTGAAATGAGAGTATTGCAGGTAGCTTCAGATACAAAACATTTGTCTCGAGATGCCCTGGTGTGTTGAATCAAACACTTCACCCTGCTTGGTTTCTTCGAAGAGCATCATTTCACCTTGTGAACCAATGTCCATCTCTGTTTCGATCTCCATATCAATGCAAGTTGCTCAGTCATGTCATTGCCCTGAAAGGAATCTGGAAGAAGATTTTCAGAAGATAACTGATCCATATTGAATTAGAAGACCGAGCCAACCACCTAGTTCCTCTGAAATAAAATGTATCAAAAACCAATATATATTGCCACAAATCTGGATCTTGGCTGCCTAGCCATGATGAATATAGATATCAGAGCTCTTCTTTCTCCTAGAAGCCCTTGGCTCAAAACCTTGTTTTTGAATGATTAAGGGTTATAGCTTTAGCTTTGCCAATTGAGAAGTAATCACATGGATCGGCTTCGAAGGAAAAATATTGAAGAAACTTCACCGATATTTGAGGATATTGTGTACTGAATTAAAACCTTCATGTTGTTGAAAAAATGGAACGACCTTCAGTAACAACTGCAACTATTGAATTGAAAATGTCCTCTGCTAAGACCATATCAGATACCTCCTTGGTGACCTCTTTAGTCTGAGGATCTTCCACAAATCTTGATGCTAAGTTTTTCTTGATTTAGTGGAGAAAAACTTCGATCTGGGAAAAAATACACCTTCGCTGGCCAGTCTCAGGTTTCACCAGATATTTCGTTTTTAAGATTTTCTAGTTAGCTGGTGAAAGCTCTGCCTTTCATTAGCTAACTGGTTATAATTCTTCCTTCTGTGCTGGTGAAAGTTTTGTTTTATCTTTGAGAAGAAAATAATGCAGAGCAACAATGATCCTGCATAGAGTGTTAGATTCTTCAGCAGCTGCTCGATAAAGTGTTGTCGACACTTAATGTTTGAACCTCAGGTGACCTGCA
>JASDQU010392773.1:0-10941 GCA_032191745.1 Picea mariana | reverse complement strand
AATAAACTATTGATTATTTCTCATATATTGTGCATGGTGTATTATGGTGTATTGGTGTAACTCTTATACTATTGTTCATTTCTCATTGGATATAGTTGAATGGTTTAAGTATAAGTTGAAAAAGGTTTTAAATTGTACTTGATACTAATTCACTCCCCTCTCAGTATCAACAATGTTGAGACGATATTGCAGAGGTTTAATATGCATGGAAGTAAATCGATCAAGGTTCATATTACTGTAGGTGTAAATTTATCTCCAGATCAGTGTCCCAAGAAATAGGAAGAAGAAGAGGACATGTCCCATGCTCTGTATTCCAATGCAATTGGCAGTTTGGTGTATGCAATGGTCGATACTAGACTGGACATTTCACATGCAGTGGGAGTTTTGAGCAGGTCTATGTCAAAACCAGGGAAGGAGCATTGGACAACAGTAAAGAGGGTCTTCAGGTATCTTCGTGGCACTACCAGTTATGGATTATGATACCAAGGAAGACCATGATTGGATAGAGTGGTGGACATACATGGATTTGTTGATGCAGTCTGGGCTGGAGATTTGGATCGCAAAAGATCTACAAGTGGGTATGTGTTTAAACTATTTGGAGGAGAAGTCAGTTGGATGAGAAAAATACAGGCTATAGTGGCACTCTCAACTATAGAAGTTGAATACATGGTAGCCACTCATGCAAGCAAGGAAGTAGTATGGCTACAGATATTGTGTTCAGGTATTGGGTTGGTACAACAAGCAATGATATTAGATTGTGACAGTGAAAGTGCAATATTCCTAGAAAATAACCAAACTTATCATTCGAAGACAAAGCATATTGATGTTAAATATCACTTTGTGAGAGACATGGTTGAAGAAAAGAAGGTGTTGCTAGAAAAGGTTGAAACTTTGAAGAATGTTGCAGATTCATTGACAAAGTCTGTGAGCATAGAAAATTTCTCCTAGTGTAGAGTAACAATGGCCATCGTTGCCTTGGATTGTTGAATATATAATCTCATGAACCCTTGTATGCAAAGAAAACAACAAGTGGGAGAATGTTGGGTATGTGTTATATTCTTTGCATGTGTGTGTGTGGGTGTGTCATATTCGACAACTACGCGTGCACTAAGAGATTTCCTAGGGGGATACCAGGGGGGCTCAGGTATGGCTCCCTCTGGTTACGGATAGAGTTCAGCTCTGGGGTAGTGCCCTAGAATACCTAAAATATTGTATATATTGTATGGTGAATGGCGAAATTAATAAAATGAAGAGTTGAAAGGTGCAACACAAAGGAAGACTGGTTTTCTCCTGGTTAAGCGTTTCCAACGTAAATCTCTGTGTACTATGTGTATGAGCCATTGATTAATTTATGTTTTTCTTAAGAATCTATATGCATTGCTTTACTTAACAGGTTTAAAACTTACAATTCCTGTAACATTTATCACTCCAATGATGTAATGGAAATAATGAATCGAATCAGATTATTTGCATAAAAAACAAATGATGGTCTATGTTTACATTTCAATGAATAAGAGTTTGTGGCTATGTTATATCAATTCGACTCACATTGAAATTCTTAAACTGAAATCAGAGATCACATGTGTTTTATGGTTATGTCATGCAAGAAATAAAATCAATTTCCCACCACATAATGCATCTATAGAAAATCTTCTCTCCTCTAGGTTGTGTGCAATTAAATCAAACTTTCAAATGAATTCACACAATAATTAACAATGTGTTTGATGAAATCAACAAGTTATCATGTTCACAACAAATTTAGAATTGGGAATCAGATCTAACAAAACTCAAATTTAACTACAACAATCTAATAAATAACTAAACTAAGAAAATGAATTAAAGAAATGTGTTACACATGGTTGGTGGGCCCAATACAACAGGGTATGCACACTGATGAAGTTTCAAAAGCTAGGTGTGTTGAACAAGTGAATCAAATTCAATACCAAAAATCTCCATTCGTATGCAATCGATCCCCACACCAAAATTAACACATGATTCAACAACAATAAACCTTGTTCATAGTATTATTAACATTCCTCTCTTCTTCAAGGTGAAAAATATCTCAGACCTTTGATCATTATTTATACATGAAATGATTTAAGAAGAGGATAGGATCAAACCCTCGAACTCAGAAAACCAATTTTGACAATTTTAGAACAAATTACAAAAAATCTTGGTTTTACTGTGATTTGGGCAGATTCGAGTTAGAGATCCAACCATAGATTCCAAGATGATTTGAATTTGTAAAATCCTCCCTCGTTGTACATCATTTTTGACCTTCTGGACATAACCGATATTTTAGAATTTCGATATATGCCTTCATATGCACTGAAATCGAGGCACAAGTTGGTAGTTTGATATTTTTACTAATTTTTACAGAGTTATTCCCCTTGATTTGAATGACCACACGTGCAATTTGGGTGAATTCTAACACACTTTATCACATTTCGACATTGTTCTGGACAAAACCCATGTCCCATATTTTCCTCTAGAAGCATTCCATATTTTCGAGCTATAATTGGTACCCGATGTTTGTAGGATGTTGGTACTAGATGAGCACAGGTGAAAAATAAACATTGGTACCAGATGAGAACAGGTAACAAATGAGTGCAGGTACCATATGACTATAGAACCTTCTAGTACCATATGACTTGGAGTGTGAGTACCAGATGACCTTGAGTGTTCTGGTGCAAGTACCGTATGAGTTCCAATGTGGGTAATAGATGACTTCCAGTGCAAGAACATATTGTTTGGAAGAAATGTGGGGAGACGGTGTAATTATGAGTGTATTTGTGTAGCATAAAATATTACAAAAATGGAGCCCAACATTGTCAGTGCCCCACATTCCATATTCGATCATAGTTGTAAAAGACACATTGGGGTTTGTTCCAAAGTTGAAGTACGCCGACCACGATGTGACAAAAGTAGAAAAAATTCCAGAACTTATGCAGAATATCTACATGGATAAAAGAAGGGTAAACTCATTGGGAGTCCCAATACTAGAACCTAAAATCTAGATTACAGGACTGTACAACTCTTGCATTATGAACTTGATGGAAATCCCTCACTTCAGTAGGGGGGAGGATGTAAATGAATGCGTAAACAAATTGTCGGCCCGAGTACATGGGTTTTTTTTATGGATGTACAAAACTTTCCCCATTGATGTCGAGTTAACTTCTAATCTTACAAGACTTCCATAATATCCATTGGTTGAAAACCACTTATACCCACCATGCCGAGGGCCTCCACGAGTTTATAAAATGTCTTCCTATCTATATTTCCTCTATGCAAGGGAGTCCCTTCGCAGTTAACAATATCCCTCAACACCCTCCCCTTCCAGTGTTAGGTTTTTTCCAACAAGAAAAAATCTCACAACCCTCTTAGCTTAGGTAGGGTTTGTTTTTGAAACCAACCATACAAGAAATTATTTCTCTAATTCTCTTCCACATGATCTCTACCTCTGTGCATGCATACCATACTCCCCATGTTTTCTTTTATGTTCCACTACTTCCACCCATGGATTTTTGCGTTCCTTTTACCAGAAGGTTCTCGATCTCCCCTCTTTTCTTGTGTCAGAGAACACTCAGGTCAATCAAGGAAAATGAAATGCTACTATGGTATCCTGTTTGATATTCTTCAACTGTCCTAGCCAATCCTCCATTACTTCTATTCGTTTTGGGTTTTTCAACTACCAATCCTCCTTCATTAACTAATTTTGTTTTGAATTTAGGAAAAGGTAGAATAACTAATTATTCTCAAAATAAAAAAATTCATTATGGATTCGTAGGGTCTCTTAACATGATGAACCCCCTTCTATGCTTCATTAGTAATCCCTCTTGTGGTATCATGGTCAATACTTGTTCTCCAGCCATTAGTCAATTGTTTTCTAGATTTTATTTAGCAATAATACATTTACATTGTCCATGGCATGGTATTCATTCTTCCATGTTGAGATACAATCATAATTAATCATGATTTATTACAATTATTTAGGGGATTAAAAATGGGGTGTTACATTCCCCTCCCCCTTCAAAGCAACATTTCCCTCAGTGTTCTTTCCTCTCAACAACATGTACCATGCCTTCATCCCTTTGTTCCTTCAATAGTTTTATTTTCTTCGTGGTATGGTCCCTCTCTTGACTACTGGAGTTTCAACACATGTGTTGGATGTATGGGGTGACTTGGGTTCTACCTTAGTTTTCCAACAAAACCCTAGAATCCATCAACCCCTGTAGTAAACCGAAAGGAAACACCACACATAGAGTGCAAATCGAAGTCTAACCCAATATGGCTTATGGGTGATTTCATGACCCACGTTTCTGCAATCATAGAAGGGGTGGAACTTGTGGGAATTTTAGGCACATCTACTTACTCTTCTACTTCAACATTCATCAGATCTATTATTTTACCCATTCAATAACATTCATTCTGCAGAAAACATCATACTATTCTATTGTGCATTGTAAATAAAATTCAATAGATTCATGGATTCATTCAAAATAAAAGCATATCAAATAAACTCATAAGAGAATCACACATAGAGACACCATATTTTACCATGGTTCACCCCCCTAGGCTACGTCCACAAAGATCTTATGTTTCTTATTATTATTGATCAAGATAGGGCGTTTCTTGCATTACATCAAAATTTTATCATACTCTGTGAGGCTGAACAGTGTTTCACCAAGCTCCACATCTTGCAACCCGATCCTTAGATACAATCCATACATCTCAACACTGACTCCATCTTAGCTCCACAAATCTAAAAAAAAATAGTAATGCAACTCAAAACTTATTCAAGACTGAAATCAACCTTGACAAAAACTAGACAACTCCAGATAAATATGATTGATCCCTTATTTTCCTCTAACATCCTCTATTTATATTACAAAATTGGATAAAACCCTTGAATCATACTCCAAAACCCTAGTTCTAAGTGGACTCAACTTATCCACATTCTAATTGCCTTCGCGTGCTAATCCATAATTTCTTTGCGCTGATTTTTCTTTGTTCCCACCACATGATTCTTCCTTTGTACATTCTGCCTCATTTTCTAAGTTGTATCTTGAACATTATCCCAAAATTGCTTGCTCCAATAGGCCCCCAACACTTATATGTGGCTCGTCCCAATCCACTCAGGAAGTATGTGCCTCCTGCATCGATTTCTCCAATATATGGAACTTCTTTGTTAGTACATCTACTTGAGTCTTTTCCTACATGCTCTTCTCTACCAAGGTATCTACAACCTACAATGTTATGTTCTCCTTCAACACTTCTTTACTTTCTGAGTGTGCCTATTCTAATCTTCCTTTCTCTATTTCCAACTATGCTATCATTCTTTTCTTTCTCTTGAAGTGGATCCAACTGAGCCTGTCTTGTCAGTTTATCTGCTTGGATTGTCTTCAACTCTACTTGCAGGTTTTTCATTTCCTAAGTGGACTTCATTCTCTCTAATATAGGCAATGTCTTCTTACTTTATTTTAAATATTGAATTGCAACATTCACTTTCTCTTCCCTCTGATCCAACTGTTGGATCCCTTCATCTTCTTCTAGGCTCGTCCATATTTACACGGTCTTTTCATGGAGTTATTCTACTTCTTTTACTTCTAGCACGATGATATCTGTGTGCTCTCTTGCCTATTTCTCCCTTTCTGATCTGACTTCTGGAGGGTAGTTGGTGTCATCTTCCCAGCCAATTCTATTATCTCTTTTTTGTAACAATCCATTGTATGTGCTATCCTTTGTAACTCTTCTTCTGTGTTGAGCTCTTCTGCAAGTATGTTGTCTAGAATTGTTTGGAAGAATTCTTCAAGTCTTTTCTCTTATTTTTCTACGCATTGTTTTTCATCTCACTCCAGATGTACCTCTTTGAGAGCTATCTCTAGTACCTCCTTCTCTTCCTCGGTTGTCTCCAAGTTGGTCGTATTTTCCCTGACCCTAGATTGAACTTCTTAATCAATGTTCATCTGCAACATATATAACTCTTCGGTTGGTATTATGGATAGAGCCAAGTCCAACTCTTCTACATCCTTTAAAGGTTTTTATGAGTTATCCTCATATACTTGTAGAGTGTTTTGGCTTATCTGGAATGTCCTGCTTCCCACTATTGTTGTTTTCACTATTTCCTTCTCTTCATAAATTGGCTCCTGTTGCACTAAGACTTTTTATTGTTTGTTTCCTTTCTACTAAGTGAGATTTTTCTATATGCTCTCGAGAAATTCTTTAACTTTCATTAGTTTTTTCATTAGTTCTTCTCTTTGGGATTCTGTGACATATAAGGCTTCTTCTCCTCTATCTTGGAATTTATTTTCTACCATCTCTGCATTGTCTTCTATGATTTTGAGATTAAGGAGCTTCCTTTGCACTTTCATCTTCTTCCTCTTTTCTCCCATCTACATTGTTGATTTCATCTTTTTTGTATTTGCAAGTTTCTTTACATCTGGTATGTTTCCATACCTTGTCTCCTGGGTTGGGATATCATCTTTCTTCTGTGCTCCCTCGTTTTTTATTTCTACATCCTCAATTCCTAGTATTGACGCTCTTAGTATCATTTCCTTCTTCCTTATATTCTTAACTATCGTCGCACTTTCTGTGTGCAGTGAGGCTTTTCTAGTATTGGTTGTTGGGCTACTGGATTTATGTGTTGTGTCAACTTCTTCCTATTCTTTTCCCTTTTCTCCTTTCTTGACAGCTATAGGTACCTTCCATTGATATGGCCATTATGCTATTACCCATTGGAATTATTCTGTTGTAATGCAATATTACATCTTTAACCATGTCCTTTTAGGGTCTCTTCTGGATTATATCCATATGTTTTCCATGGATTCCTTAAAGTTGGTAATTCCTTCATTTTATTTCACCACTTCAGGTGAAATCCTCCATGTATCTGCAATTTTCTCCTACATCTCTTGTATGTACATGCCAAAAATGTTGCATTGGCCTTCCTCTGCTTACTATCTGTATTGTGTCATAAGGTTTGATATCTTGTTGCGCGACACTTTCCTTTTCTATCACAAAATGTTGAGTACTTCAGTTTTTCCCATGCGTCTAAAGCTATTAATATCAATAACCAAGAATAGTTGAACTCCATTCTAGCATCGTGTGCATATCTATAGTGTTCTAAGAACAAGTTGAGCAAATACGATGCCCAACTTAGAACTATTCCTTTTGCGCATTACATAGTTGCCGTGACTACCCCTGTAGGAACCTATTCTTTGCAACACTTTCTAAGTAGCTTACAGGCCATCAACTAAGTTGCAAATATGGTGGCTGGGTCATTGATGTTCTTAATGATCATGCATATGTTTCCCCTATTAGTGCCAAATTAATCCTTCACTTCTTCTATAATGGCCTTCTCCTTTTTTTGTCATCAAGATACTACTCAGGATTCACCCCATCTGTTGGAAGTCCTATAAGATTAGAAATTAACTCGACATCGATGGGGACAGATCTGTCCATCCATAAAAACCCCCCATGTACTTGGGCCAACAATTGTTTTATGCATTCATTTACACCCCTGCCCTTCCAAAGTGATGGATTTCCATCAAGTTCATAATGCAAGAGTTGTACAGTCCTGTAATCCAGATTTTAGGTTCTAGTATTGGGACTCCCAATGAGTTTACCTCTCTTTTATCCATGTAGATATCCTGCATAAGTTCTGGAAGTTTTTCTACTTTTGTCACATCGTGGTCATCTTACATTAGCTTTGGAACAAACCCCAATGTGTCTTCTACAACTATGATCAAATATGGAATGTGGGGCACTGAGAATGTTGGGCTTCATTTTTGTAATATTTTACGCTACACAAATAGACTCATCATTACACCCTCTCCCCGCATTTCTTCCAAACAATATGTTCTCACACTGGAAGTCATATAGTACCCACATTGGAACTCATACGGTACTTGCAGCAGAACACTCAAGGTGATCTGGTACTCACACTACAAGTCATATGGTACCAGAAGGTTCTACAGTCATCTGGTACCTGTACTCATCTGTTACATGTTCTCATCTGGTACCAGTGTTTATTTTTCACCTGTGCTCATCTGGTACCAGCATCCTACATGCATCATGTACCAGATATAGTTTGAAAATTTGGAATGCTTCTAGAGGAAAATATGGGACATGGGTTTTGATGAGAAATATTTTACTAGGAATGAATGTAAGGAATGAAAACTCTTTATTGTCATTTCGAAGGAAATTTCTAATGATGAAGTTGAATCTATACCTCTAGAGACTCTTCATCTTTCTGTTCAATACATTTCCCCCTATGGTTTGTAGAATTTGGAACCATATATCAACTTCCATGCCTTTCTTGTTATTTATACTCCCCAAACCCTCAAATTGATTAGATAAATCAAACATTGCAAGTCATTGTCTTAATTGACAATAATATCACCCATAACTTCACTCATTGATGGGTGAGTGCAATCTAATGATGGTCTTTCATGACGTGTTAGTGGCCATGAGAACATGGAAAATCAACGATATGTTAACTTGGAGGGACGATTCGAGGTACTTTCAAAATGAAGTTGGATATGGTGTAAAAGTATGAAATGTAGGAAAATGAATTAGATTTCTAAATATATATTTTTTATCTATACAAATTCTGCATGACTATGTTGAATTTGAGTTTTCCTAATAGTGGTATGTTATTTTTCATGCAAATCATGAGGAAAATGTTTTTGTTAGTGCTAACTTTGAGTACCTAGATGATGGAATTTTATTGTAAAAAGTTTGTAGAATTTTAGAGAGCACATTGTTCTTCTACACAACTATTTTTTCAAAATTTATAGTGTTAATTTTATATGTTTTTTAAATGATCAAAGTCATTATATCATTGAAATTACAAGGCCTTCCTTTAGTTCTAGGTACAAGGGTCTTAACATTAGTAAACCTTATTTTTATTTTTATTTTATATTGTAGATCTCAGTTTGTACTAGTGAAACATATAACTTATTTTTAAAATGGTTAAGAAGAAAAAATGTTATAGAAGAAATAAATGAGGTATGTATTTTAATATTCTAATACATGTCAACATAAAAATGTATTAAAAATAGTACAAATATTAATTTTAAAAAAATGATATATTTGGAATTTGCATAGATGACTCTATACGTTTCTGTAGTTTCATTGACAATGAATTTGTGTAGCCTATAGAAAAATCAGGTCAAAAATAGATGTATTTATAGGTATTCATAAAAATCAAAGTTTTAATTTATTTATAGCTTGAACCACTAGTTTTTCATCCAAAACCTATATCCGAGGCAACCAACTCAGCAAACATGTATGATAGAGTTGTCATTCTTAGTCAGAAAAAAACTGAACTGAAAATAATATGTATGTAGTCTAGGAACATGTGCACATTCTAAACCATGAACGTGTTTTTATGCATACATATTTTTATTCTGACCTCCTCCTCCTTTACCTATCTCACTGCACCCCCTCTTTCCCATGTCTCCTAGTCTCACTTATCTCCCTCCCATTCTCATCCACCCTTTTTCTATTGTCATCTCCTTCCCCTTTTCCTCTCTTGGACCACCCCTCACACCCACCTCCACTTGTCTCACCTATATCCACCTCTTATCACCCCTCCCCCTTTTCCACACATACACATCCACCTTCCCTCTCCACTTACCTCCTCTCCCAACTCATGCATCCCCTCCAATACCCCCTCTACTCCTCATATCCACCCTCCCCTATCCCACCACATTCCCCTTTCCCATCTACCTAACCCTCACCTCCTCTACTCCTCTCCAATTCCCCCTTCATCTTGCCTCACCCTCCCCCTTTGCACCTTCCTCATATCCTTCATACCCACCATTCTCCCTCCCCTACCCATATTCCCTTCTCCCTTTCTCACCTCGTCCCCCTCATGCGNGCCCCTTCATCTTGCCTCACCCTCCCCCTTTGCACCTTCCTCATATCCTTCATACCCACCATTCTCCCTCCCCTACCCATATTCCCTTCTCCCTTTCTCACCTCGTCCCCCTCATGCGCACCTCTCGTAGTATCACCTATCTCCCTCTCTTATATTCCCTCAATGTTTTTCTCACATGCCTCTTATCCATTTAACTACAAAATTTAATCAGAATAAGAAAGAGACAAGAGAAAAAGAGTACATTAAATATATGTGTTAAAACCCCAAAATGGGGAAACATCCACAGGAAGGTATTGTTTTCTTTATCCTTTAAAAATCTCCAATATTACACTTGAGCTCCCACACATCACACTCCATCTTCACATAATTTTAGTGTATATGATCACTATTTCATCCTTAATTTCAATGTATCTCATGGGTCTCTCTTACCTCTATTATATACCAAGAGGTATAGAGGAATTACATCCCAAAATACATGTGGGATAAATGTAATTTCACCTCTTTATATAATGAATGGTAACAACAGTATATTACTTCATGATCCATATGGGATAGCTCGTTTACATAAGATTAGACATTATTACCTTCCAAATTAATAAATTCCAACAACCAAGTCATCATTACATATTCCAACACTCCACATTAATCATGAATAGGGGTAAGGAAAACTTATGAAGGAAGATGGCATTACAAGACCTTCCAACATTCCCTACAAGAATAAGAAAGACAATACGTTCCATAGTAAAAAATTCCAACACTCCCACTTAATGAAGACTAGGTAGAAGGAACACTTATGGAGGAAGATGGAATTGGATCAATAGTCCCCCTTCATGAAAAAATCCATAATTTCCCATAAGATGGGAATAAGAACACACTTTTCCTCAAGGATTTGATGAAGATAACAACCACTTCTCATGGAGTCATGAAGTTTCACCCGAACCAATTTGTACGATGAACTCTTGCATAACACCACAATAGTGTACATAAATATCAAATGGCCAATACAACAAAACATGTGGATAGCAGATAGTCATCACAACCATAACTCAACTGATAGTTGA
>JASDQU010392759.1:0-10958 GCA_032191745.1 Picea mariana | reverse complement strand
TGTAATATAAATCTAACTAAAATATCATTTTATATTATACTGATTAATCAAAGCAATAAACACCTAACTAATTGACCTAGAAACGCTCCAAGTCTGCCCTGTGCAAGATGTCTTCTTAAGTTGGTTGGAGGAATAAATTCACACCATTTAGTCCTTAAGCTTCTCGAAAACGATCAGTTGTACTGCTTCTTGAAGTATGTTACAGGACAAACAAGACATAAAAGAAATCATAACAGTTTTATGATGATAAATCTCCTGCAAAAGGGAAACCTATAACGCAGAAAACTTATGTAACAATTCAGCCTACGAAGAAGACAAAGATATCATTCCTAAAATGAATCAACAACTGTTATGTTCTTTATCTCCTTGGAAGCAACAAGATATGTATAACAGTAAGAAATTATATCACTTGTATTTGATTCAAAAAACAAAGTAATACTAAACCATAGACAGAATGATATACAAAACTAGGAACAAAGTGTCGATATATTGAAAAGCAAAAGCTATAACAACGCATCAATTCTGCTCCAGTTTGAATAAGAATTACATATCCTTGTTCTTCCAAAACTAATGATGATCTTCAATATTACAAAACCATAGGTTTATATAAGTTTCTCACAAGGTAAAACATCCTTGTGAATAATAGTAAACAGTTTACACAATCAAGGAATAATCCCAAAAATCTCTTAAACTAAGCAACTAAAAATGTAAGTGAAATCTTCAAGATATCTTCCAACTGCTCTTCACATCTACTACCAATTCAGATTTGCCTGTAATAGACATAAAGATCAAGTTAGAGGAGTATTTTATTAAAGAAAATAAAAAAAAAAATGACTCTATAGACTTAGCTACAGAATCTCCTGATTCTGTAGCTGGTCTAGAATAATAAATAGGACCAGATAAATAATCAAAATCAAATCGAATCCAATCATTACAGATTACAAATGATTTAAGAAAAATAAATCGTTTCAATCAAACCAAATCGAATAGTATACAATCGGGACAGAGTAGGAATACTCTGTTTTCCCAACCGTTATAAAATCGCATCAAATCTTAACAAGATTGTTTCGTGAATGAGATAAAACAAGCATTATTGGTTTGCACAGGATCCAAATCATTTAATCAAATACCCAAAAATGGTCACGACAAACCGGCATAACTCTATCCATAAATTTAGTGATAGACTTTACATGTTGGATTTCCAACAGTTCATAGATATGGTCATAACTGCCATCGACTAGTTATAGTAACGAATTGATAATTTTTCATTAAAATCACAATGCGTAACCAGCCTTTATTGGAATCGAATGGAATCATATCAGCTCAAGGATCTATACACAATCACTGGACAGAGATAAAATCTAGAGATTCATGAACTAAGCATTAACCCATATCAATCTTCACAGAGTTAATAATAGAAACAACATCGTAACCTCAACCAGAATCCAATTCGAATAAGTTGCAATCAATGAGAATCAAATCATTTGCGATTCGGTTATGTATCAACAGAGAAATACGAAATTTGTTCGAATGAGAATGGAACAATTACCCATTTATCAATAATATTCATATCATAACCAATTCGATTTATATCATTGATTGTATTCAAAATTCGGGATACCAATCAATAGACTATTTTTGTAACAGCTTGTATTATCAACAAAACATCGAGCTAATTTTAAACAATCAAATCTATTCTATGATCTATCGAACCAAACCAAATCCAATTGAATTTCAAACGATAATCAACACTATAACAAACATTATATACAGCGGAGCATGATTTATGAAACAGAGCAGGCAAAATATGTACAAAGAGCAATATAAATGAGAAAAGTACCATCACAGCTACTGGGTCTTATGTCAATTTTGAATTGATAATTGCAGTGGCAGACTCGACGTTTTTGAACAGGACTGAGCCCGTGGTTCGTTGCTTTTTATCGGAAGGTTGCACCTTTGCATTCTTACCAGTGAGCGTGGCCACTTGGTTTTCCAATTCGTGAATCCTGGATTGTAATGTAGGTACATCCAGATAGTATCTTTCAATCCATAATCCACATTGATCACAAGGTATAGCAACAGGCTGACCAGCAGAGGGTTCTGATGATTCCCCAAGGGTTTCATGGAATGGCTCAATACCAGGAAAGTCAGAATTACCCCGCAGACAAGGAGGGAGGTTCCTAACGAAATCATGAGGCGGTGTGCTACACAATCCCTTGGAGTAAGGATATTCTTCCGAGAGGAATCGTTCAATGTCTGAATCAGAGTCCTCGCTAACAACGATAGGTTCTGTTTTGGCAGGAAGCTTGGAATTGTTCCTCGCCATGCGAGAGATCAATCTTGCATTTTTCTTGCCTCGAGTATCAACTCCAGTCTTTGCTCTAGTCTTTCGGGTTGTAGCTTTAGTAACTTCGGTTTGTTTTGGCACAGACTTAGGCAAACTTGTAGGTGACTCGGGCTTAGGTCTAGGTAATAAAACATCATAAGGCACAGTGGTAGGTTTTCTCTCGGCTACCATGGGCTTATCTACCTGTGGAGGGTTTGACTCACCAAAACCATTACGGCTGAGGAAATCAGGCCAAGAATCACGATGCAACCCTAGCTCGTAGACTAAAACCATTTTGATCAACCCAACATGGAAGAGGCTAGTGTCAGCCTGGCTATGCTTGTATCGTTTGGCCATTTTGAACAGACTTCGGTGCAGATAGTAAGGCATACTTAGCTCAAAACCCATGAAAACCATTAATAAACACAGGTGGAATAGGAAAATAAACCACCTACCTTCACAGGTAACGAAGCATTTAATAATCATCAAGAGATCATACCAACGGAGTTTCAACATCTTTGTAGGTAATCCTCTGTCGCACGATTTCACTGTGCATGACTGGAACAGCAATGTCCATGGGACATCATCTACCTTACAACTTTTCGACCATTTTTGTCCCTCGATAGGTAAGCCAGTTGCCAGACTGAGAAATTCTTCAGTAATTTCTAGCTGGACATCTCCCACTTTGGCTCGGCAGCCATCAAATGACAACGCAAATTTCCGAGCCACAGCGAGATCAAAGCCATCAAACTTCTTTATGAAAGCGAGCCACCCGTATTGTTCTAGGTCGCTACATGCACCACTGAATTTCAACAGTGCTTGGCACCCGTTAGGTTCGGCCCTTACGACAGGAGCCATAACCTCTGTACATGGTAGAGTTCAAACTGAATGAAACAATGCACCGAGTTGAAAAACAAAATATTTGAGGGTTTCAAAGCTCGTATAGACCGGAATTAACTGCATGCATGCGAAGGTGGTGGGATTACCACCGCCACGCACTGTATTAATTGACTGAGTACAGTGTTGTTAAAACCATAATATTTTGTGCCATGCGTATCGGCCAGCAACTAGATGTGAAATCATATTAACGTGCTAGTCAACCGGGCCAGGACCGATACCATGTGTTGTACTCATGCCAAGTGTACAGTTTAATCCAAACACCATATCCATTGTGTCAATCAATCGTTCAACCACAAGGTTTAAAATTAATCAATGCCAATACATGATTTGGAACCATCGAGTCATTCAACGTATTATCAACTTACCAAATAATATACCAAGAATTAATCCAATATGATTAATCTATGCGCCTCCAAACCATTGTTTGAATTGAATTGACTTCATAAACTTACCAATGTATTCATTGCACATTGAAGTGTTTATATTCCAAAGTCTTGAGAACATTATGATCCAAAATTCTTCATATAATAATTGAGTGAAAAGTCCATAGCAATAAGGATAAAAGCAATAAGACCAAATCCAATACAACTTTCATAAGATCAGAATGAAACCAATAAATTTTATGCCCAAAGGCTTAGCAATCAAACAAATTCAAATGCGCAATCAAGGTAAGATAATACTCAAAGATATAAGTTCGAGAAAACCTTTAGCAATCATGTAATAAACCAGTGATCAAGTGTCTTTTGGAGAAATTGATAAAAGACAACTACAGTCCAAACAATGAGAGAAGTATTTTCACACTTTCAGTTGTGAAAATCAAATCGAGAACAAATTGCAATTGTTGTAAAAATGAGACAAAAGTCTTGAAGCACAATGCGATGATACTTTGTATTTAATGAGACAAGGGGTGTAGGCAGCGTTTTATAAGAGCAATTAAAAAAATGGTTGGCTGCCAACAATGGCGACACGCTGGGCGAAGCAGTTATCTCTGTCATAAACAATGAATTCAGAAAAGGGAAGCAAAGAAAAATTCAACTTGAAAGAACAACCAAAAATCGTACTACATCATCATCAACTATCTTTTCCAGCGAACTTTTAAAAGATGCAAACCAGTAACAATCTTAAAGATCAGCAAGTCATGATTTTTATGATAATGTCTTCAATACTGTTGGCATGGGCATTGCTGCCAGCAGGCATCCATAGCCTCGACAGGGTTTCCATTTAACCCACTCAGACGTCTTTATCCTGTCAAGAAGCTATGGATTAGAATAAAGGACATTTAAAAAGGTTTCTCATCATTTTTACAGATTTTCATGTACCCGACATTGCTTCGCTGCCAGCAGGCCTGTTCAGTACCCCAGCGAAGTTGTCTTGGCGCCATGCTTGCATTGCCCCGCTGCCAGCGGACCTGTTCAGTATCCCGGCGGGTTTACAAACACTTCCCACAGCTCTTATTAATATTTNTTTTTTCTTTTATAGTTGAGCGGGGTGATGCTGAAAAAATCTTGATGTTTTGTCATATTTTTTTTTTACCTCATCAGAATTTTTTAAAAATACTGTCCTTATTCAACTCCAGAAATGTTTTATTTCTAAAACAACTTAGTTTGACAGGGAGACATCCTTTTGAGTCATTCCTTTACGGAAAAGGGACAGCGTAAAAAGATAAAGATAACCATGACAAACTTCACTTAGAGACTGAGATAGTAAACTTCTTTCAAACAACATTTTCCAATATCATTTTTCAGAAATATATATCATTGATGTTTGTACAATCTTTCGGAAGTTATTTCAGCGAAGAGATTTTTCTGTGGTCTATGTCTGAATGACTCAGTGTGTAAGCATGCAAATGTTTCAAAACACACAAAAACACACCAAACTAATTAATCAAATCAAACAAAAACAAAGGCAAAAATAAAAAAGAAAAGAACTATTTACATAGTATACAAAAGGATAAAAATCAGGCAAAGTATCTTTTCGGGACTTGGCCATTCACCGGGTAGGTGTCAAGCTGCCCTTCAAGACTTTGCAAACGAAAAGAACTAGGACCCAACTTTTCAGCAATCAAGAATGGCCCAAGCCACAAATTTTGGAATTTAGTGTGTTCTCCCTTCCCTTCGTGTGGTTTGTCCCACTTCAAGACGAGATCGCCTTCTTCAAAGTTTCTATCAGAAGCAGAATCAGAATCGAACCATCTTTTAATCAGTTGTTGATGTTGATTTAGTTTATGCTTGGCTTGGGTTCTTACTTCTTCCAACTTCATCAGAGCGTTAATACGGCTTTGTAAAGGGGGACATTCTTCTTCTTGAACTTTTTGTGACAATTGGAGCGAAGGAAGAAGAACGTGAGGAGGTAAAATGGCTTCTCTACCATAAACGAGGAAGAAAGGGGAATTACCTATAGCAGCTTTGGGTGTTACTCTATCAGCCCACAGTGCATTCAGCAGCGCGTTGTGCCAATTCTTGTGATTCTCAGCCACGATTCTCTTGATAATTTTGATCAAGTTCTTGTTGGTTGACTTTGCTAGGCCGTTGCCCTGGGGGTAATAACTAGCGGAGTACTTCAGCTTTATTCCTTTTTCTAAGGCGAACTCACTCATTTCAAGAGAAGAAAAATATGAAGCGTTATCAAAGACTAGACAATCAGGGATGCCAAAATGGGTAATGATATGCGAGTTAAGAAAAGCAATCACCTGACTTGTGTTAACAGTTTTTAGCGCGGCGGCTTCAGACCATCGAGTAAAGTAATCAGTGGCTGTCACAATGTATTTGTGTTGTTGTGAGGATGGAGGGTTAATAGGACCAATGATATCAAGGCCCCATTGCTGGAAAGGAGAATCAACTGTAACAGGTTGCAAGGGGAAGGCTGGTTTTTGCAATCGCCCTGACACTTTCTGACAAATAATACATTTTCGGCACAAGGCGTGGGCGTCTCTAAAAAGTGTTGGCCAGTAATAACCGGCTCTTAAGACTTTATGAGTAGTGGTATCGCCACTGAAGTGACCACCAGCTTCACCTGCATGCAACTCGAGCAAAACTTTCTCTGCTTCGTCCTTCTTGAGACAACGCATCAGTACACCATCAAAATTCTGACAAAACAGTATACCATTAACTAGATGAAAGGAGGCAGACTTGAGTCTCAATGCTCTTCTTTTGGCAGGGTTAAGGTGACGGGGTGCTGATCCATGTTGAAGATAGTGTCTAATATCGTCGTACCAAGGACTCACTAGGTTTTGTGCACAACAAACTATACTTTGATCGCGTTGTTCTAGGTCTGACGTATCACTATCTTCCTTTTGTTCGGTCTCTGAATCAACTACCAATTTACACAACCCTTGGCCTCTCACGATCTGAGCTGGGGTGATTTCTAGGTCAAACTCCTATAAGGAGGTAACCCAGTTGGCTCTTTTCTCTCCTAACTCTTTTTGCACTAACAAGTTCCTAACGGCAGGGTAAGGAACAATGACCTTGGTTCTCGACTTCAGAAGATATGACCGGAAATGCTTAACTTCCTTGAAGACAACATAGGCTTGCCGATCGACCGCTAGGTAGTTGAGTTCAGTGCCTTTAAAAGCAGAGCTCATAAAAGTGATGGGTACTTCGTTATTCTCGGAATTTTTCTGAGTTAGAACTGCGGCATAGGAACGATCAGAGGCAAAAGTATAAAGTGTGAAATCTTGAGAGAAATGGGGGCACATGAGAGACGGAGCATCAATTATGGCCTTCTTTATATCGTTAAAATCTTTATTTTCAGTGGGTCCCCAATGATATTGACTGTCCTTCTTAATCAAGTTTTGGAGAGGCCTGACCATTTCAGAGAAACTGGGGACAAATCTTCTCACGAAATTAATCTGGCCAAGGAAGGACTGCATGGATTTCTTGGAAGTGAGTGGAGGAAGTTTGGCAATGACCTGTGTCCTCTCGGGGTCAATAATCATTCCATCACTAGACACAATGAATCCTAGTAGTTTACCCTGTTCTACTGCAAAAATGGACTTCTTAGGGTTCAAGGAGATGCCGAATTTACGACATCGTAGCAGAACGGCTCGTAGGTGAGCTAGATGATCGTCTTTGTTTTTGGAGTAAATGGTCACATCATTTAGGTAGACTACCACAGAGTGATTGATCAAGCCTCAAAAAGCAATATCCATTGCTCTCTGAAAGGTAGCACCGGCATTAATCAATCCAAAGGGCATTTTGCGATAAGCATAAGTGCCCCATGGGGTACGAAAGGTAGTTTTTAATTGGTCTGACGGAGACATTAAAACTTGGTTGTATCCAGAGAAACCATCCAATAAGGACAGCCTCTCGGAACCATATACTTGTTGAAGTATCTGTTCCATAAGAGGGACAGGATAATTATCTTTATCAGACACTTTGTTGAGGTTCCAGAAATCGACACAAAGTCGAATTTCCCCGTTTTTCTTTCGCACGGGGACGAGGTTGGATACCCATTGAGTATGTCTAACAGGAAAAATTATTTTAGCACTAAGGATTTTATTCAGTTCTTTTTGTACGGTCGGTTCTAGTTTCGGATGCATTTTCCTTAGCTTCTGTTGGAAAGGCAAGGTTTGGGGTTTCATTGGAACAACATGCTGTATAATGTTAGGATTGAATGTCTTAAGATATTTGTAAGTCCAAGCAAAGACATCCTTAAATTATTTAAATAATTTAACAAAAGCAGCTTTTTCTTGCTTAGAACATCCCAAGCCTAAGTTGATACACTGAGGGTTTTCACTAGTTCCCAAATTGACTTTTTCATATGATAGCGAGGAACTGTTAGTTTTACAATTGACCGTCTTTTTGAATTTATCTTCAAAATCATAAAATTTTTCTAATCTAGCAACAGATTTGGGCAAAGAATTTACCATATCCGATTGAGCTTCAGGAGGTTTTGGATTAGGTATTATCGTAAAGTCATGTAGGTTATCATCATGTGTTTGTTCATCTATCACAGCTCCTTGGAAGGTTTCCTCCATGTGCAGAAAGTTAATGATCTGCTGATCATCATCGAATACTCTCCAGTTCGTGATATTATCTGGAACAGATGGTCGAAACAAAAGCTCCACGGAGAATGCGTTTGGAGATAAGCCCTCTGTGGGAAGAAGTTTAGAGGCAAAATTAGCGAGTAGATCTGCTTCAGTATTACTTCATCTAGGAATGGAATTTATATTAAAAGCAGAAAATTCTTTTATTAGACTCCATACCTCAGATTGATAACACTTGAGATGCGGGGTAAGACAGTGTATAGAATTTCTCACCTGCCTGACCACTATCTCTGAGTCGCCGAATACAACTAGATTTCGAATGTGCATGTCTAAGGCTTTTCTGAGACCTTGTAGTAAAGCCTCATATTCTGCAACATTGTTAGTACATTCAAATTCTAATCTACAAGACAATAATGTTTTGTTACCTGCGGTATCAATAATGATGCAGCCTGCGCCAGCTCCTTATTTTGATTTGGAACCATCGAAATATAAAGACCAAATTTGATTCTTATCAAGCTCACAGGATTGTTGGATAGAAGCTATTGGTTGCGTACAAGCTTTGATCTCGGACCGTTGTTGTGAATCGTCGATAGGTGAAACTTCAGCCATGAAATTTCTGAAGTAGGTGTCCATTCCTTGGACTTCAGGTGACTCTGCCGAAGGTGTATATGGTTCATTAGGGTCATTCAAGTCTGTCACCGTGAACTTGAGATAACGCTCACGATTCACCCTGATCTTGTTGGGCTTACCGTTCTCTGGAAGCCATAAGTGAGACCAGTCTGTTGCGAAGTAGCCATGTAGCTGCTCCGACCAATCTCTGCTCAAAAACATACCATACACTTCTGGAATATCAACCACAATTATATCGATAATTTGATGAACCTTTGGGTTAGATGATAATCTAATCAATACATTTTTCAATTCGCCCATAACTTTTGCATCAGTTCGATCAAGTTGTATTATTTTCAAAGAAGATGGTTCTACTTCGGCATTTATCTTTTGGCAGACTGACCAAGGCATCACATTTGATGATGCTCCCGAATCAACCATGCAATTATGCACATTTCTGTTGAAGATTTTGAAAGTTAAAAGAAAAGGAGGAACGTTCTTGCGAGTACTTAGAGTTGTTGCTTGTGGTTTCTTACTCGCACTTTCTACTACTACTTTATCTGAATTATTTACACTACTTACATTGTTATTTACATTATTTACATTTGGTACAGGAAGGCTTCCTTTATCTTGAGTATCAGAAGTGTTTTTTGTGGAAGTCTTTTGTGGAACTTTGCTTTGCACAACCTTACTGCCGTTTGAATTACCATTCTTGCCATTATCTAAAATATTTTGCAACATCTTCTGTAACAAGAATGGAAATTTCAACAACTCATAAATAGAAATGTTAGCCCGCAATTTCTTAAGATCTTCGACAACATCATAATCTAATTTAGGGCTAGCATTACTCTGTTTAGTTTCTACTGATTTAGATGGCTTTGAAGGTAAAGTTGTAGTGTTATCAGCAGGAGGTTTGTTTGCGGTCTTGCTCCTAGTATTGTAAGGGTGCACAGTCTCAAAGTTTGCTTGGAAGATACTATCGAAGAGGTGACCGAAGATATTAGGAGAAGACTCTTCTTCTTGGGTAGTTTCCTGCTTGACTTCCTCTTAAGAGATTTCAAGAGGTGCTAAGTCATCTTGGGGTCCTAGAATTGTCTGAAGAGCATATTGCAAACTTTCTAGGTTCAAGCCTTCGAAGTTTGGATTAGGTCGGTCGGTTTGAAAAGGCTTTCGGAAAGGAGGTTTGTAGGGTCCTTTACTCGAAGAGGCCTCTTCAGTTGACCTTTTTAAATATACGACTTGATTAGACAACTTTTGTACAACTTTGGTTAAGTTTTCCAAATCAGAATTTTCGGATTGTGTTTTGTTTTGTGTAGGCCTGGGAAGAATCTCAATCTTTTTCTTAGAAGAAGAAATAGTTTCAGTCTCGTTGCTAGAGGAATCTTTAAGGCTAAGAATATCTTTTTCAATTTGAGTAGCCTCTTCAAAGGCTTCTAACAACGTTGCCTTTTTGGATCTTTTCACCCAAATAGCTATGCTTTGATGTAGAGCTTTGGTGTAATAAGCTATCACAAGGCTTTCTGCAGCATAGAGTCTGCAGGGATTCTATTCTTAAGGGTCAAAAATCTTTGATTAAAATCCTTGACTTTTTCTTTAGCATTCATTTTTAAGTTTGAGAGATCCATGACTAAGACTTCCGGAGGTTTTCCATCTCCTAATTTTTCTAAGAAAATTGACTCAAACTTTTCCCAAGATACTATAGTGCGAAGCTGTTGGGCAAAATACCAAGTGGACGCATTACCCTCAAAGGTGTAAGGGAACAACCTACAGACTACGTCTTCATGTTCAACATTGCAGAGTCTGATGTCTAACATAAATTTCTTGATATGGTCTTCCGCTATCTGTTTAGAATCGGGATCAAACTTAGTAAGCCATTTTTCCGGATGCTTAGGCAAAGGATGATGAGGTCCAGGTACAGCTACAACATCTTGGTCTAACCAGGGTCTAGCAGGGTTGTTCTGATTATCCATTGGGGTAGTGGGTGTGGAAGGACAGGAAGGTGGTTTACCTTCGTCAGAAGAGGAATCTCCTCTAGAAGAAGAAGGAGATGAGGGAGGGGGTGAAGGAGGAGGTGAAGGAGGTATCCTAGATCCTCCTGCAACAAGATTTGTGTTTGGATCTGTAGGATTCACAGTGGGA
>JASDQU010392757.1:0-11076 GCA_032191745.1 Picea mariana | reverse complement strand
TTTGGATCCGAAAATATGGAAATGGTGGAAATGGCGTCGCGATGCACGACAAGCGTATGTTGCTTGGTCACAGTTTGTTACAAAGCTATATGAACACTTTGAAATGAACACCCACCATTTAGGACGTCTGACCAAGTTAAAACAGTCTGGAACAGTAGAATATTTTATTGTTTCTTTTGAGCACTTGGCTTTCTGAACAGAGGGCATGACAGATGCTTTCTTTGGGGAATTATTTATTAGTGGCCTCAAGGATGAAATTCATTCCTAGGTCATCATGGCTCACCCTTATACTTGGTTGGAATCCACTAAGCATGCCAAAAAGGCACAACAAGTCATCTTGGCCCAGAGCAGAAAACCTACTTTTTTCCCCCACCCTAAACCTAACACCCATGTCCCTTAGGCCACTCCTCTCAAGGTACAAAAGTTAACATGGGAAGAAATGGTTGAACACCAAATCAAGGGCCTTTTCTATTATTGTGATGATAAATACTTTCAAGGGCACAAGTGTAAAGAATAGAAACTTTTTATGTCCATTTCTGAGGATGTTTCTGATGAAGATGTTGAGGTTTCACCTGTAGCAGCGCTACCCCCAACCGATGATATTACGTCGCCCTATGATCCTCCTGAAGTTGAACCTCTAATTTCTCTACACACTCTCACTGGTTTTTTTGCTCTTCAAACCCTCAAATTGATTAGTTACATTAAGCACAGAAAAGTCATTATCCTAATTGACAGTGGCAGCACTCATAATTTTATTCACCGCCGCCTTGCCCAAGAAGTCAATTTCTATATATGTGTTGTCAACAATTTTCAAATCATAATTGCCAATGGTGGTTCCATGAAATGTGGAGGGCGTTGTGAAAAAGTGTGCTTACAAATTGGTCACTATAACCTGAAATATCACATGTTTGTTATTGACATGGGTGGTTGTGACATTGTGCTTAGTGTGAAATTGTTACGCACTCTAGGACGCATACTCATGGATTTTAAGGATTTAACCATGCAATTCCAATAGGAATGCCAATAGTATAAATTCCAAGGCATTATCGCAGGATCTCCGGAGATCATCAGTTCCCATCGCATGGAAAAGTTTCTCAAAAAAGGTCATTCTAGCATCATCGTCCAACTCCATTCCATTCAAGCAATTGAGACACCCTCGGTACACTCTGAATTTCAAGCTATCATTTCACTCCATCACACTATTTTCTAAACCCCCTAGGGCCTCCCCCCCTCTCGCGATGACCATGATCAATCCATTCCTTTAATACCAAGAATTCTTCCTCTCAATGTTCTCGCTTATCGTCATCCTTTTTCTCAAGAAAATGAAATTGAGAAAATCATCCACGAATTGTTAGAAGTGGGTTTTATTTGTCCTAGTACCAGCCCCTATTCTTCCCCTGTTGTCATGGTCCTTAAGGAGGAAGGCTCTTGGTGCATGTGTCCTAATTTTCATATCCTCAACAAAATTACCATCAAGGACAAATTCCCCATTCCCGTCATAGATGACCTTCTGGATGAACTCAGTGGGGCTCAATACTTTACCAAACTCAACCTCCATTCTCGCTACCACCAGATAAGTATGAAAGAGGATGAAATTCCCAAGACGACATTTCACACTCATGAGGGCCACTATGAGTTCTTGGTCATGCCCTTTGGTATCTGTAATGCCCCCTCCACTTTTCAAAGTCTCATTAATCATTTCTTTCGTCCTTTTGTCCTTTCCTCCATCACTTTGTGTTAGTTTTCTTTGATGATATTCTCATCTATAGTAAAATATGGCGAGCCCATCTCACCAATGTAGATCAAGTTCTCCATCTCCTCTCCAAGCACAAAATTTTCCTCAAACATTCTAAATGTGCTTTTGGTGTCTCTGAAATAGAGTACTTGGGTAATATTGTCGACAAGGATAGTGTAAGGGTGGATCCTAAGAAAATTGAAGCTATGCATAATTGGCCTCGCCCTAAAACTCTTAAAATTATGTGTGGTTTTCTGGGTTTAATGGGATATTATCTCAAGTTTGTTCAAAATTATGGAAAAATTGCAGCCCCTCTAACACCTCTCCTTAAAAAGAATGCCTTCAGTTGGACTCCAACAACATACCAATCCTTTCAAGCCTTGAAGGAAGCTATGGGCACAACTCTTGTACTAGCCCTACCCGATGTCACCAAGACCTTTGTTCTGGAATGTGATGCATCAGGGAGAGGAATCGGGACAGTCCTCATGCAAGATGGATGCCCTTTGGATTTCACCAATAAATAGTTGTCAAAATGACATTTGGGCCAATCGATCTATAAAAAAGAAATGATGTATGTTTTGCATGCAGTGGATCTATGGCGCTTTTATCTATTGGGACAATGCTTCTAAATTAAAACGGACCATCAAAGCTTCAAGTACTTCCTAGAACAACGATTTCATCCCCAAAGAAACAAAAATGGGTGGCCAAGATGTTTGGATATGATTATGAAATCATTTACAAAAAGGGTAAAGAAAATGTAGTGGCTAATGGTCTTTCCAAGAAATATGAAGAAGAAGGGTCCATCTTCTCCCTCTCATTCATTTTCGTCGACTCGCTTCAGCTTGTTCATCAGGAATGGTTGCACGCCCCCAAAATCTCCAGCCTCATCCAAAAATTGCAATAGGATCCCCAAGTTGCTCCAGGGTACTCTTGGCACAATGAAGAATTTTGCTATAAATGTTGCCTATATTTAAGCAAATAGTCGGCCCTTAAATCTAAGGTGCTATCTGAGTTTCATGCTTCTCCTACTGCAAAGCATTTAGGTTTTACCAAAAATTATGAATGGGTCAAATGCTCTTTCTTTTGGAGCAGTATGAAACAGGGCGTTGGTACCTTTGTGGAAGAATGTGATATATGTCAACGCAATAAGGGAGAGACTATCAAAACTCCTGGCACACTCCAGCCGCTTCTGATTCCACCTACTATTTGGACGGATATTTCTATGGATTTCATTGTGGGCTTACCCAAATCACGGAATAAGTCATCCATCATGGTGGTAGTGGATCGTCTCTCAAAAAATGCTCATTTTTGTGCTCTTCAACACCAATTCACAACATCTACAGTGGCTCAAATATTTATGGATAATATCTTCAAACTCCATGGAATGCCTCATTCTATTGTTTATAATCATGATCCAACTTTTATCAACGATTTCTAGAAAGAATTATTCATGTTGCGTGGAACCTAATTGCAACTTAGTACAACCTATCATCCCCAGACGGATGGCCAAACGGAAGTGGTCAACAAGTGTCTAGAAACATATTTGAGGTGTTTTACATCCAACCAACAACATCAGTGGGTCCAGTGGTTACCCTTAGCGGAATGGTGGTACAACACCTCTTACCATACAACCACTCGCATGACTCCCTTTGAAGCAGTCTACGACCAAAATCCACCATCATTTCTCCCATACATACCAGGCGTCTTCAAGGTTCAAGAGGTTTACCACAACCTTACAATCTGCATGACCATTCTTCGTACTTTCAAAGAAAATTTGGTCATGGTTCATAACCGCATGAAGCAAAAAGCATATCAAGGTTGTTCTGAATGTCAATTTGTTGAAGGGGACCAAGTGTTTCTTCGTCTACAAGTAGACTTCACTCAAATCTCAGCAATGTCAGAAACTGGCCCCCAAATTTTATGGTCCTTATACTACTCTCAAATGTATGGGACCAATGGCCTATCAGTCAACTTTGCCCAGCAACTCCAAGCTACATCATGTTTTTCATGTCCCCTACCTGAAGAAAGTGATTGGCACCAAGTGTCATGCTCAGAACAGTCTACCAGAGTTGGATGAAGAAGGTTCCATTTTGTTGCAGCCACAAGCCGTATTGTTCCAGCGAGAGTGTCGTATCCACCAGTGCACCATCGATGAAGTGTTAGTTCAGTGGAAGGATACTCCATCAGAAGATGCCACCTGGGATTCGGCTACTATTCTACAGAAATTTCATCATCTTAAGCCTTGAGGACAAGGATCTTTTTAAGGGGGAAGGCATGTTAGGGACCTAACCTCCCTAACCCCTCACATAGATAGAATAATATATTTTTCATGTAATAAAGGTCAACATCAGTTAATAAGGCCTATTTAATAAATATGAACAAGTCAATGTAAGAAGACCTAATAAAAGATTTCGCTTCTAGACAGATCTTCATCCAGAATGTTCTTTAGAAGATAGAATTAGTATAAATAAGAGTAGGATGCATGAGAAAGCTTTGTCTTGCAAATTATTGTAATAGAGTGTTTCTTTGTTGGAGGTTGCCCCTTCGAAGAGGGAAGTGAACATTGCTCTCATTTCAATAAAGATGTCATTTTGGTGTGTTATTCTCTACATTTTGTTGTTCTGTTGGTAATTTTCATTTCTTGTTTCTACTTAATATCACATACCCAAGTGCATAACAGATTCTTGGCTCAATGGAACAAAAAATTGTTTGGGCAGCAATGGGAATGTGCTTGGTGATAGTTGGGAGTAAAGTGTTGTGATCTCAAGTGGTGGAGAAGTCTAAAAATGTTCAAAAGAAGAGTTGTGAGCATGCAAGAAATAAAATCAATGGTGAGAAGAATTGGTAATGATCATAGTTTTTCTCTTCCAAAATTGTTGTAAACCATGTTATTCAGGCATACATGTAGTGCAATAGTGCATGGAGTCATCCATCTCATGCATAGAGAAGATGTAGGATCAAGTTGTGGAATGAACCACTTGGATAGGTATGAGGGTGGCAGGTGTACTCGTATACTAGCTTAATGTTTGAATCAGAGAAGTTAAATCTTCAATCAAGGGGGGAATGTGTGAAGTAATCTCAAAATGTGAGATGGTTCGAACCAAGTTATGATTAAAGGGGACTCTAACATGTTAATGAACCATGTAGCTGAAAAGGATTACTTGAAAAGAGAAATGGCGATCACAGAGGATGTACCCATGTATCTCGGTAGATGGATTTCTTTTTATATGGACATCAATGAGTAGGTCAACAGTTTGTGGCCCATGGTTTTGGTATTGTGCCTATGCATTGCATGTAATAAAGCCTATTTAAAGGCTTGATATCTCCATTGTAAGCTGCCTTTATTGGCGGGTTTTGGTCTCACTTAGTAGGTTTGGCCAAGGCTAATACATTTATTAGATGCTAGTTTTGGTAGTTTAGGGTTTCTCATGGTGTCTTGTGTGTTTGTTGTTTATATTGTGCCTGTTTTATGTTAACAATCTGTCCCACTTTCCTAACATAAAAAGAGACTTTGGAACACAATGTGTGCCATTCTTACATTTTCAAAGGCTTGTTTATTTGTGCTTCTTTGGTTTCAGTTTAATAACAGTTCTGTAACTTACATTTAGCTATTTATTAAACTCTTACACTTACAGTCTCTTCACAAAAAAATATTTATTCATGGGGAAGATGTGAACTACAATATGCATTTCTTAGAAAACAAGAATATGTTCTTCTCATATGGAATTCCATTGTCATATTTTGTATTGACATATAGACAGAACGTAGCCAGTAACCAGTATGTAAAACAACTGAAAGCGCTTAACGTTGGCTATATACATCGGATTTCAATTCGCAGCACAAATAATACAGCTGAATACTATACTACAATATCATGTAACTACCGTAGCTCGCCCGGACTTTTGGAACCAAATGATGTTCGGAGTACGGATGATGCTGAAATTCACTGCATATCAATCATGTTATCTCCTACAACTTCCTGTAGCAAAAGTTGTTTAGCTAGTATCATCGGAAATAGGAAGCAAATTTCATTATTAGTGTGCTTCTACCAACGGATTAAGCCAGAACCAATGAATCACTTCCATTACAAGCAGCATGCTTTTCTTTATCCTGTCACAGAGCAGAGCAGAAACAGAGGTTAACGTAAATTTCAATTTCAATCATTAATACGTAGCACAGGTACTAGAATTTACTTTGTAATTTTGAGAACCTGAGAGTAGGGAATTTGAGGATTGAGAAGGATGCCATTGTTCTAAGCATTATATTTAAGAAAATAATTACAGACCTCGGTAGACTGCTTGTTCTTGTATGACTCCAGCTTTGTCTGGTAGGCTGCTTTTTCTTCTGCAGCTAGCTTGATGTAGGGAAGTTTCTCCTGGCCGAAGCCCCAAATTTATGATACATGAGCACAAAATTAAAGTTATCGATGCTTATAAAGATGTGGAAATATTGATTAGCAAAGCAGCTCTGTAATTAGATGGATCTTACTTCCTCTGCCATTGATTTCCACTTTGTTCCCGCGGACTTGGACAGCTTAATGCAGCAAATTAAAGAGCAAATTGTGTTAACAAATGCATGCAAATTTGCAGGCTTCAGGCCTCGTTCACACAATCTTTAAAAACTAAACGGAAATCATCAATTAGTCACCATGACGGCAGTTTTGATATTCGGATTTTGTTTTTTCAATTCCTCTTTGAAGCTCGACCTGCTCATCAATTGAGTTCTATGTGTTATTTAATATTCATTTATAACTTACAAACATTCAACAAAATAATGGGTAAGAGAAGCTTCCGAAAACATAAGGCCTTTCAATTCCATACATGAAGAATATGAAAGCCGTGGCAGGGCGTTTTGGCATGTCTGTGTTCTCGGACTTCTTGGATCTTTTCTTTCCGGCATCTTTACTTTCTTTCTTTGATGGCAATTTTTTCTCTTTTTCTTTCCTTTTCTCGTTTGGGCTGTTGAAGCAACAATTTTATCAGTAATTATCTTGGGTTAGATTCCTAGTAATGCAGTGCTATTTAACGTACTTCTTTGATGTCTTGTCTATTTGAGACCCGAGCTTCGTGATCTTTGATGCTTCGGAACAAAAATAATCAAAATACACAAAAAATTAGATGTCCAAAGTTAGTAAATCAGCGGTAAAACCAGGAATATGATCGCAAGCTTCTCCTATTTTCTTCTCTCTAATGTAATTTTAGATCAATTTAACGTTTTCTTTTCTTCGGTAGACTAAAAGGAATAACTTCCCAGCAATTACTAATGTAAACCAATGCATTTAAAGGAAGCACTTGATTTCACCAATATTTCTGACGCAGTCGCTTTGGAAGCTCTTTTTCTCAGCGTCTAGAGCATCTCCGTAAACCTTGAGGCTGGACATCGCAAGACTTTAAATATCGTCAGCCTAAGTCTTAAAGAACAGTTGAAAATTCAAATAATGTAAAAGGAAATCAAGATCGTTCTTACTATCTTAAATGGAAATAAAATGAAAAGAAACAAAGATCGATTTCTCTTTCACCGCACTGAAAGGATGAATCTAAAAGCACTGGCGTGGATGCAAGTTCATACATTACCATAATCTCAATGAAAACAAAGTATTGTTTAAACGAAGACTTAAAAGGCCGTGAACAATAATGATGACAAAATTAAACGGAAAAAATATTGTTTAAACGAAAACTTAAAGGCATCGAACAATCTTGATTATAAAATTAAATGAAAAACCGGTCCTTAGCTCCTCTTATACCGGTAAAGGTCTGAAAATATTACTGAATGGTCGTGTTGGAGGTTCGAGATTACCAGATAGGCGAATGCTCGATAACTGGAGTGCGCCGAAAAGTTGGCAGCGGACTCCTCGTATCCACTGCTGCCGCCATGGATGAATGAGGAAATTAAGAGATGAATGTTTTCGTGAGAGGAAATTTAAGCGATGAGAAAACAAAAAGGAGTTGGCTCAAATGAAAATATTACGGACAAAAGTTCCATTTATAAGGATATGCTCGTAGGTTACTCAATTGAAGGTCCACGTGGCATATTGTATCAAAATTCATAATGAATGATCATGTGACTAATTGCTTTATCAAATAGTCGTTCTTGTTTCCTGGCAAAGGGAGTCGATCACAATGACCATCTCAACCCAAAAAAAAAAAAATTATGAAAGAAAGAAATTAATTTTTAACAATAGTATATGGGAAAGACTTTCAGATAGTGATTTTTGCATTTTAGTTTTTTCCCTTTTCAGTTTGATGATGAGCTTTCTCGATTTTTCCATTTTCTCATCTTTGAATAAATTATTTCAAGAGTTAGTTGTCAAGAGACTTACATAAGTTGTCTTTGAAATCTTCACACTCTAAAATGAAACGTTTTTATGTTTTCTTTATCTCTTTACTGTTAGTAGGGAACCTGTTTAAGTGAATATCCTATTTACTAAGCCATTTAATATTTTTTCACATCCACTTCTTCTTTATTTTGCACAATATGTCATTGAAAATGACTTTAGGTCTTCAATTTGCTCAATTTGTTTCCACTGTAAGTTAGATATTGTTGACCCACACTTCACAACTATAGAGAACTGTCAAGATCACTAAAATCTCAAAGAGAGTTTGCTTAGTCTTCTAATCCCATATCTCTGTCTCTCTGCCTCTTTGATGAAAAAGGAGGATGCACATGGTGACTTGAATAAATACTTTAGACAGATTTAAATTATGAGTTTATTACTATAGGGATTATTTTGATTAGATTTAATGGATTGTTTCAAGACCATGTTTATTGTGAGGTTTTCGATTTTAGTTTACTTGAGGTTCAAGTTTGTTTGAGTTTTACTAATTTAATAAATATTGTGATTGGCATTTGAATTATTCTTTATTTAGATATTTTGAAGAAAAGGGGTCTTCTATGTTTTTTTTGGAAAAAATAATTATGAGCAAGGGGTTAATTGTTTTGGGTTATTGGATTAGAATTGTCTATTGGTTAATGTTTGATGGTTAAAGATTGAAGGTAAGTTTTGAGAGTTAAAAAATTGAGAGATGACGATTATGAATTTAAGATTAATGTTAAAAATTTATTGTTAGTATTTTGGCCTTAGATTTATGGATTTAAGGTGTAGGGTTTTAGGCTTATATGTTAATGATTAAAGAATATTGTTAAGGATTGAAGATGTTAAATATTTGACACTAACAACTAAGGAGGATTGTGGGTTAATGGCTCATAGATAAGGAATATGGTTAATGGCCAAGGCTAGAGGGTTAAGGGATTAGGGATTGAGAAATATATATTAAGGGCTAACTGTCACTCATTTTTCATTTCCTCCCCATATTGAAACCTTTGGTTCCACTATCGACCATGTACAACTTATTGCATCTCTCTTTTACATGTACGATTCTCCAATTTCTCCACCCTCTCAACCCTTTTGATTAGAGATATTGTCTTACTAGCAATAGGTACAATAGGCTTGAAAGGCATTCATTAATCCAAAAAAGTTATATTTTCCATCTCTTGTTTTTGCAACACCTTTAAAACATGTTAACAAACCTCAAAATCCCTTCTAAATCTTTTGTAACATTTGTTTATAATTATGGCACTATAAAAATTTGAATGATTTGGTACCAAAATAACATCCAATAATAGTTTTTCATTGATATCACCTTGAATTGGGCTATTGTGCATCAAATAAATGTTAATATGGTTTTTATTTCATCTTCTTATAAGTCTAACAACTTTCATGGCTATTAAAATCATTTATATGATGTAATTGTGGATGTTGTTTGAGACAATATTCAAGTTAAAAAATGCTTAAAATAGTGCAATTGTGTTTTGACACTAACATGGATGGAATTGCATCTTAATTTAATCACTACAAGATAAGAATTAAGTTCAAACAAGTTTATTATTAAATTTATAATTAAATTAATATTTTCTACAATTTTCTTGTTATGTACTTTTTAATGAAAAAATTAAATAGAAAATAGAAATGAGACAAAAATGTGATTGGAAATGATAATTTAAAATTTTTAAAAAAATTATAATAAATTTATCATTATTGAAAATAAAAAGGTAGAAATGGGTTATATAGTTTGCTTTAAATATATATTAAATATATATTGTTAGAATGAAATATTTATAATAGTCTTTATATATTATATTCATATATTATATGAAGATGGAGATTATTTATTGTAAGATTTTATTGCATTATTATCAACAATACTATTGTGTTAAGTTGTAATATAAAAAATTTATTGCTAATTGAATGATATTATTTGTTGTAATTTTTTAATTCCATTATAGTCATTAATATTATTGAATTAAGTTGTAATATAAGATTGATATAGAAAGTCTTAAATTTATATTGGTGATTAAAGAATATGTTTGCTTGCTTGTTTGTTAAGTTGATTGTGCTTGCTTACTTTCTTGCTAAGGTGATTATGGTTGCGTACTTAACTTTCTCCTCACTCCTATGAGTGTGTTAAGAGAATATTTTGCTACACCTACTATGTGACTTTTTCATGGGGTTGTTGCTACAACTATAAAATCTCTCACCCTTGTCTCCTTCCCTCATGTCACGCATTGGTTGTTGGATTTCATCTATGATAACATATAACCCCGAATATACCTTGATCCTTATGCCAACAAGGGCATCCATAGATGTAGTGCCACCCACCTCTGCACCCACCGGTATAACATAATGGTTGATTAATGGTTATGGGTTGATTATTTTTTCTTTCTCGACCTTCTCCTCCCTCTACTATATGTCACATGTGTTTGAATATGATTGTTGCTAGGACTATAAAATGTCTATCCCTCCTATCCAACATTGATTGTTAGAATTGGTTTGTGATAGGATATAATCCCCAATATACCTTGATCCTTATTCCAATAGGGGAATCCGTAGAGTTAGTCACAACCCTCACTAATATAATGCTTTATTAATGGTTGCAAGATGATTATGTTGGTTTACTCAACATTCCCCTCCCTCCTCTATAAAGTATATGCACATAAGTATGTTGATAAAAGAGTCTAATGTGTATATGTTGTGGCATCATCATCGAATTGTTGCTACAATGATAAAATCTCATGTCATGTCTCCTTCCCTCTTGTCCCACAATGGTTGTTGGGATCGGTTTGATACAACATATAATCCCTAATATAACTTGATCCTTATACTATTGGGGGCATCGACAAATTTAGTGGCCCTCATCTTGTACTAACATAATGAGTTATTGCACCAAGAGGCTTTCTACACCCATCTATCACGGAGATGTGTAATTCCTTTCATGCTCAACATGGAGGTCACACATGGAATTTAAAAAAAAAATACTAATAATAAAAAAAAAGTCAATGTCCAC